>MU221472.1:128176-146919 GCA_018584345.1 Thuja plicata
GTTGTATTGTATACTGTTCTTGGAATGTTAAGTCTAGTGCATTATGTCATTCAAGAATGACAAAGCAAAGCAAAGCAAAACTTCCCCCTTCCGGCAGGAACTTGGCTGCTCTGCGGCTCTTGTTAAATCAATACGCAGGTATACAATATGTTCCCTTTACAAAATATGGTATCAGCTTAGCTCTACAGCACGTTACTCAGTAATAAATTAGATTTAAATTAATTTGTGGGTTAATTCATTTGGTTTCGACTATTGTTTTAGATAGGGGCTTGCTCTATAAATTGTTAAGTTCTCAATCTTTGGGCTAAACTCTCGGATTCCTTTTGATATTAAAATAGTAAGCAGTAATAACTTTTATAATAGTTATAGTAGATATTAACTACCTATAAAATAGGAATTTGGAAAATGTATAGATAGTTGTGGACAATTGAAATTTGGTGTCATAAATCTCTTGATGAAACTGGAACTGTACTAGTAAAGGATGTGCTTCAAAATCCATATTCTTATTTCAAACTTGTCATTCTTTAATTTCCTTTACAATATATTTGATCTTAGACATGTGATGTTCAAAAATGTCTTTGATATCTTGCTTTATTAGGGTATGGAAATACACTAACTTCCCCTTATACCTTGGTCACTTGCCCCTTTTTAATTGTTGTTCAAAGATTAGAAGACAAACATGATACAACATGTCTAAAGTAAACATTCATGCAAATATTAGTTCTTGGTATCATACATACATATAATATTTACCATTTTTTGTGTCATTTACTTTATTTGAATGAATCATATGTAGTGAATACTAATAATCTATGGTTTTTTTAATTATCCTTTTTACTTTACATAGAACAAGAATTCTATGACATAAATTTAAATACAAAAATATACACTACAATTTAGGTGATTTTCGTGTGCAAGTTTATGGAAATATAACCAAATTTCAAGAAACTTTAGCATTCATGTCTTGGAATTCATTTTTTTTAAAAGGACGGATGAAATCAAACCAATAATCTGATCCATCTACATAATCCCAAACATAATTTAATATTTGTTGTGTACTACAATGAATAGTGCAAGGAACAACAGGAACTGGAAAATCATATCTAATAAGTTGCATAAGAGAGTTTAGTTAGTGAGATTAGGTCAAAGGAATGTTAGTTGTTTCAAATATGGTCAGATTGGTCAATATGATAACAAATATAGATCTAGTGGTGCTTTCGTAAATGCTAGAGAAAGGAATAATGTTTTGGTTTCAAGTGGAACTCAGAAGACTAATATGACATGGAGGAAGAAAGAAGTTGTTTGTGAAGAGAGCCCTATGGTACGAGATCCCAATACTATCTCTTCTAGTAACTGAGCTAAATACTTTGGCTTAGGGGAGTATTAAAATGCTACATCAATCACTTTCCCTTCTTTAAGGCAATACTGGTTGCAACTAGCTTGTCTTCGGTATGATGAATGGAAACATAATAATTATAGTTAATGATTGATTGATTGATGTGTTCAGTACAGTCGGGTTGCATCCATGATATTTGGGTAAATACACAATAAGTTGTCACCCTTTTAAAAAGGAAAATGTTAATATCACGAAAACTATAAAACTTCAAGGGCATAAAAGTCACATTTCTATTGAAAATTTGAAGATGATGTAAATTGATGAAATGTGTGAAATAGGATGAATTTTATGCCTATATTTATTTTTAAAAAAATTGAAAAAAAATTATAATATTTTTTGAAATTTTTATGTCTATTTTTATTTCTTGAATAATACTGCAAATCAAGGGGTTTACTTCCCGCCAAATCATTATAAGTAAAACATTGTTTTTTCCTCCAATTTCAAAATATGTTTTAGATGACATGTATAACTAGTGCATAAAAAAATAAAAAAGTGTTTTTGATCGATAGTTTTCCTGTTATAAGTATTCAAATTCGAACTTACCTGAAATCTATAGTTTGCCCATCATTGGACTCAATCATCCAATCTGCTCCCGCAAGTTATAGATAACTATTCCTCTTGATCTCTAGCTAGGCTATAGCAGAGCTCGCCTAGGGAAAGAGCATAAAATTAACAAACACCCTCTCCAGAGCTCTACCAAAAAGAAAAATAATGTACAAGGACTACACTT
Source organism: Thuja plicata (assembly GCA_018584345.1). Classification (NCBI taxonomy): domain Eukaryota; kingdom Viridiplantae; phylum Streptophyta; class Pinopsida; order Cupressales; family Cupressaceae; genus Thuja; species Thuja plicata. The sequence continues at coordinate 130,303 of MU221472.1, forward strand.
TCATCCTTCCAAGGATCATGTGTGTGACATAGTTGGATTTCAAGATGGAGTCATTTTTACTGTACACACCCTGTGCAATCCACTGATTAGGAACTAGAGACAAGAATTTAATTTACATGAATAAACTTTTCAAAAATCTAAACCGAAACACATAAATAAATAAAATGGTGTACCCTAACTATTTACAATGAAATATTTGCATATTCAATCCATTCAACATGAATGAAAACCAGTTGCAAGAATCTTAGTCAAATACAAAAAATTGTCAACTGTTTGCTATTGGAAATCATGCCAAAAATGTTAAAACCAACCTCTTTACAAAGCCAATGAAGACCTTCAATATGTCCTCCCATCATGTTTCACCATTTTTTCTGACCCATAACTAACTTAGGGCAAGTTTCATCATTTTGCCCAAATGTTGTCATGCAACATTGAAAAGTTGTAAAAGTTATTCTAGCAAATTTTTGCACTTTTTACATCTTTTCTAATTTTAACGTATTGACCCCACCTATGGGTTCAAAATAATCTCTGTACACCCCCTAGACATACCTACAACCAAAATAAGACATTTTATGCACTCTTGGTGTCATTCTTCACATCATGTCATTCTTGGCTTACATTGCAATTTTTGGGTGTATTTGACACACTAGGCTAAATTGCCACAAAAAAACACATCACTCTCCAAAATATACCTATTAAATCTTAAATAATCCTTATTTATAAACATGACCTTGGTAAGGTCTTACAAACCAAAATTTGAGGGTTGAGAACACTTAACCCCTAGGTTTTCGTGCACCAAAGACATTTGCCATAGAACTTAAAAGCTGAAATCAATGCAAGGCTGGTATTGCAAAACTGCAAAATGGAAACAAGTCTCTGATTTGGTTAAATAAAATATTCTCTTGTCAAAACTATAATATTGTGAAATTAATAACTACGAACATGTGTCCAAACTCCACATCAGTCAAATCAAATAACCTATCGTCATAGTTGTAATATTGTGAAACCATGAAGTGGGAACACGTGTCCGCATAACAATGAGTATTAAGTAAAGAAATCATATAAAATAACACTTTCGTCACATCAACTAATTTGATTGAAATTTTATCTGTGTAACATCGTTGGCTTCAGGTTTAAACAATTCAAATTTAATACCATTTACTCAGATGTAAAACATTAATAAATAGAAAATATTTGGCTTTAGATTACTCGCATGCAAACCTAATGTTTTTTGGCTATAAAGACTTTTGGGTTTTAATTTTCCAATTCAAGTAAAAATAGATAGTTACAATAATGAGTTGCACATTCTATGCCCATGGTAAATATATCCACGATAGAAGCTCCACGTAGGACGCATCAATGTTTTGGAACAAAATAAAATTTTCAAAATGTCAACGAGCGGCCATCCCATGTTACGGCATCATCCATTGAGTGGCCGACCTATCATAAAATAGGTAATATGTGTCCCTATTTAGGTAACTTTGAGAAGGAAATTGGTTTCATCAGACATGTTCCCTAGAACTTAAAAGCAACTTCACACATGTGAAAATTTCAAGGATTAAGTTACATCTCTCGGCACAACTATAATATAGAAAAAGTGGAAAATGGGAACACATGTTTTCATCTGTAAAATCAAATAATCTCTTGTAACAGCTGTAATATTATGAAATCGTGAAATGGGAACATGTGTCCACATAGAAATGAACAAATCAATCATATCAAATAACATTGTCATCACATCAACTAATTTGATTGAAATTTGATCCGTGTAATGTCGTCCGCTTAAGGTCTAAACAATTTGAATTTAATACCATTTACTCATATGTTAGACTTTACTAAAACAAAAATATTTGGCTTTAGATTACTCACGTGCAAACTTAATAGTTTTTGGCTATAGATTATTCGTGTGCAAAATTAATGTCATAATTTAATGGTGAAAATATATTCTTTAATTTTGATCTTCTTTTATGGATCAATGTCATCCTCATGTTGGTTAATAGATTTGTCTTCCTTAAAATACCTTTAAAATTGAATCACAATGCCCAAATTAAAATACAAAGAGAACCAACAATTGAGTCACTCGCAATGGCTTGTGGAAGTTGCAAGCACTCTCTAATTGTTTTACAAGGCGAAACTACCTTCAAGAGATGTGCAATGCACTTGTGTAGAGGGAAGGAAAAATATAGCATTCCTTTCAGACCATGTGAGTGTTCAAGAATCAAATCTCATAATTTATCATAAAAAAGTACATTGCCCAAACATGACTAAAAGGACATATTTAAGAACTAACATTCATAAAATGAAGCAAAAATGCACCATGATTTAAAAAATTCCTTTACTCATCGGACAAAATTTACATAATTCAAAGTTTCTATTAGTGTACAATAGATTAAAAATTGTCAGCCCCTACCTCCTACACAACAAGGCATATATACACTTTAAAGGAAGTGTTGGTTCCTAGAACTTAAGGGTTTCTTAAAAAAATCCATTACAACAAAGAAAATAAAATGAATTTTTTTTATAATGCATTACCTTTACTATAACCAAAAAAAGAAAATATATTGCATCATGAAAATTGATAACCAGAGCTCCGTCAACTCAGATCATATTCAACAAATCCTACATTTTATGGAGGAATTCTTCAGGTACTGCTCTATCTTCTTCTATATGAATCTCCAAGAATATGTTGTGCAATCCTGCCCGGTCCCATTTTCCTTCTAGCTCCAAAACATTACTTTTAGCTGGTCTAAAACTTCCATGCAACTATTAAGAGACTTGAGATGATATCAAATTTCTCAAATTATTCCTGCTCCAAAACATTACTTTTTTAACCATCATAGCTGGTCTAAAACTTCCACTTAACTATTAAGAGACTTGAGATGATATCGAATTTCTCAAATTATTCCACCTTTAACTCAGGCTGACAGAATTGTTGAGGATCTTCATTCCAAAAATTGTCATTTGTAGGAAGTCCTAGTTTGACTAATACTAATAGTTAACACCTTAACATCCAAATTTTTTTTATACAATTTAGTTTGAGTCATATCCAAAAGATGTTTTGGATGTGGATCATGAATTTTTCAGCCAACTCTTAATTTATGAACATCTCTAGCATTAGGTGATCCTCTTGTATTACAACGCCAAAAATTTTCAATCAAAGTTTTGACTTCACTTGTAAGTTTCATGTCAGACCTCAGGAGTCTACCACTAAAGCTCCACAAATAGTTTGTCAGATCACTTTCAAAGTTAACTCTTCTCTTTATAGATCTTGTTAAAGTTTTACGATGAATATTAAGATATCCACTTATGTTTGTCATCATTCTTTTATCACAAGTAGTTCTATTTACTAAAGTTGTTGTTATTGTTTGGCGTGCCGCATTCCTATCTTTAGAAAAAAAATTATTTTTGATTGTGTCTAAGGCACTAGCAACAGTTGATACAACTTGTTTTAGAGACTCATCCTTCTTCTTAGATTTCACATAAATGCCTAACCTCTTGATTACTTTTCACGTTTTAGTCATTTTAATTAGTTGTAACATTAATTGGCATTAAAACTCAAATTTATTATTATAAAAAAAATTCTCTAAACAATTTACTCGCGGGTGTCCTAATCTGTCTCCATGAAACCAAACCACGCAGATTGTCTAGCTCATCACTTTTAATTTGAAATTGTTTATTCATTTCATTATCATTCAAAGGGGTTTCTTTCTCAATTGGTGTTTGTATGTCTACATCCACATTGTTGATCTCAATTGACGTTTGATTGTCGATTTCAATTGGGGTTTGAATTTCACTTTCAATTGGGGTTTGACATTCAGTTCCTTTATCATTATGATTAACATTACTAATTTGTGTTGTTTGATATGCAACATAATTTGTTACTCTATTTTCAGGAAGAAAATCTAAATGATTTAAAGAGTAACCCGCTAATACAAAAAGATCAAGTTCTTTATCAGAATAAGTTTCATTTGGCTGTGAAGACATACCTGTATCCAACACTTGATTAGAAAATGCACCTAAGTTTTATCCTATTATATTTTCTTCTTCAAAACCTGCATCCATCATGGTGTCCTCATTCTTCTCCACTTTTGAAATGATTGTTGAACTCGATGCTCTAGGATTTTTCAGTTTTTGAATTCTTTCTCTTCTTTCTCGTTGTCATTTTTTCTCCTCTTTATTTGTTGCAACCTCATCAGCTATCAGAACCTTTCTTTTCCTCTTTCTACATTGCTTTTATCCCATGTTTGCACCAAAATTTGAATTCAAATTAATCCCTTCTTGTCAGATCCAGAACAAGACAAAAAAAGAGAATGTGGGTTAAAATATTCTTTCTGTTGTATCAATATGTCATAGAAATGATTGAATACTCGGCAATCATTGAGATCAGGCCCACAGTCTATTTTTTGTCTCCAATGGCTCTCTCATAAATGGGCACCCATTATTTAAATAGAAATGGGCATCCGTTTATAAAACGGGCACCCGTTTATTAAACGGGTGCCCGTTTCTATTTCAAGGATCCAAAAAGAAACAGGCACCCATTTTTTGAATTTCAAAAAATGGGTGGCCGTTTCTGATAATCAGGAGAAAGAACCATACCTCCACCCTATTTTTTGGTTCGGGACAAGCTTGGTCCCACCAAGCATATGCTTGACTTTGCAAAAATATGGCTGAGGCATTGATATATAAAATTTGCGCTTTGTCGTAATTTTTTAGAGGTCTTCCCGAATGAATTTTTTGACGAAATGAAAACCCATTTTAGTTCATATTGTAGAGATTATAAAAATATAAATTTTGTATTAATATGACTTATTTTAGTATTTTTAAAATATTTATTATGCCAAAGTTGTAACTAAAGTTGAAATAGTAAGGTTAACTAAAATTTTAATTACTTTTTGGATTTTATGTATTTGGAAAAATGAATTATATGACATCAATCTACATAGAATTTCCTTCAAAATAAAAAAATAAAAATTCAAAAAAAAAGTGAAATTTTCATCAAATTATGGTGGTTGTACACCAGAGGTTTCGATAATGTACTTTATAGTCAATTTAAAATTAATAAAAAAAAATTCAACAAAAAAAGAGAAAAAATATTCTCATCAATCTTTCATGTTTTAGGTACCTTTCCCTAGAAGGATTTACAAAAATTCATTTATTTACTTCAAAATAGGGTGGTCGTACACATGTGCGGTATGGTCATGAAATAGACATTTTGAAAAGGGGGTTTTTAAAAATGCCTTCTAAAATGTATTTTCTACCATGTGGGTATTCAAAAAAATTACATATTTGAAAACTAGACTCCGAGAACTACATTTTCTATTAGTTGATTTTTCTAAGATTCAATCTCTAAGTGCCTCAAATTTTGACATCAATTGACAGAAAATTTGAAAAAAGGAAAAACACTTCCACTTTTTGTCCAAAAAGTGGAGTCAACTTCTTGATGGCACCCATGCATATTAATCCTAGCAATGAAAAATATAAAGTGATATGGAATCTTCTAAAAATAGGGGAATATAATTCTAAAGATGGTTATAGATTGTTGTATAATAAAAAAAAGGGTATGAAACTACTAATTTGCCCATTGATTTATGTTGGAACAAACTTTGTTTACCTAAGGCAGATATGTTCACCTGGTTAGCCCTGCATGGGAGAATATTAGCAGCATATGTTTTTTGTAAAATGGGGTATAGTGGTCCATCCAGATGTGTGTTATGTAAGAAAGAGGAGGAAAACATTAAACACCTTAATTGTGATTACACTATGCAATGTTGGAAATGGATATCAAAAAGATTAAATTGGCAATCTGTCTTTCCAAATAATTTAGTTAACTTTATGTCGGGATGGCCTAGACCTAAGAATGATGATCTTTATAATAGTTTATGGATTATATCTCCTTCAATTATCCTATGGGAAATATTGAAAGAACAAAATTAGAGAGTTTTTAAAGAAGAAGAAATTCAAATTAATTAATTCCTTAACAAACTTGAAGTTGCTATAGTAGAAGTAGTAAATAATAGAAATTTCTTAGTAAACAAACTAGAGTCTTTTCAATTCATGATGATAAAATTAGAAATAAATGGACAGGACTTAAAATACCACTGATAAATATAGAACCTAAGAAGGATGTGGAGAAATTGAGATTGGAATGTAAATGGAAACCTCCTGCCTTTGGATGACACAAATTCAATTTCGATGGTGCTTCTAGAGGAAACCCTGGAGTGGCAAGTATAGGGGCATGTGTTCATAACAGTAGAGGAGAATTAATAGTCATTTTAGCTGAACTCGTAAGTATAAAAACAAATAATGAGGCAAAATTTATGGCCCTAATTGAAGGATTAAAATTAAGTAAAAATGAAGGAATTAAGAAACTGGAAATTGAGGGTGACTCAACGATAATCATTAATGCAATTAGGAAGGGGAAACTCGCAGATGGAAATTGAATGGTTTTGTGAGACAGGTTAGAGGTATTATAAAATACATATAACACTTTGCTATTAATCACATTTACAAAGAAGGAAACAGGGTAGCAACTAAATTAGCTAATCAAGGTGCTAATAGAATTAAAATGGAAATAGGATAAATTGTTTAATATCTCCAAATAAATTCATAAAGACAAAAACTAGTATATAAAATATTAAGAATAAGGAAAAAAAATTTAATTACATCTATGTTAAGTGGTATCAAGGAAATATATAATATACTTAGATAAGTTAACACGCCGATTAAAAAAGATGAATGAGAACATTTCAAATCCTATAGATCGGTTCACTATCCAGGAAACTCAAAATGCAAATTGAAGAAATGGAGTATAAAGAGAAGATAAGTTACATGGTATAATCAATAAAGAAATTAAACCTAGTGGCTCAAGTTACAGGATATGGCTACAACAGTTAAGCTCAGATGTTCGAAATCACAAGTAGCCTTTGATGGTAAAGTTACTATGAAAAGGATCAAGAAAATGATGTTGGCAACTTATGGTATAATGTAGTAAGAGTTGTTTACATTATTATAGAGAGTGAATTTATAGAAAATGATAATAGTCATCGAGTAAAATCTGACATCCTTGCAATGTTTATAGCCTTGGCTTTACAATTTGATCTGGGTATACATGCTATAGGTAGACTGTGCAGAAAGGTATTTAAGAGGAAGTACCTTAAAGACCTAAATAAGGTAATTACTAGTGTGAGGGAAGATTTAACCATACATAAACTACGGTATTACCAACATCTTATAAGGAAAGACAAAAAACTTCCAACTTATCCTATGTTGATGATTGAAGATTGGGAAAGATACATTGAAGAAACACTAGAAATCAGAAGGACTTTAGATGTCTTATTCATCTTTATGAATATTAGATACCCGTCTGAGCCGAATCGGTTTAATAACTTTGTTCTTGAAGATGAGGTTGGTTTAATTGTTCACTATGATGAAAAGATTGATGAATAATAAGAATGTACTCTATATGTATAAATGATATCCAGATATTATTCCTTTGCAATTTATATACTTTCCTTTGATAGGCAATAACTATTTAATAATATATGTATGTATGTATGTAAGAAGTAATGTATATATATATATATATATATATATGATTGATATATATAGATATCTATCTATAAGAATGAATTAGCAAGAAATGACATAATAAAATGATTAATGTTGGAAAAAACAACTATGGTTTTATACATATTAGGTACAAATAAATGATAGTATATAAATCCTTAAATAATAGCAGAGCAGGTAGAATAAAATTAGAAACAATTATAATATGCTACACTCAGAAAATTAGCAGTTTATCTGGGGATTAGGATGGAACATTTAATAATAATGGCTCATTTATTAAGGAATGATTTATGGTAGTAAAATCTTGTATTATTTTCGTACGGAGGTAGATCATAGAATGGTACATCCCTATTTTCAATCATATATATTACTCAAATAAAGGAGTGCCTTGAGAGATGCATTAAATAAAATATGTACGAGCAGTCATCATTTAATACGTTTAACTTATTTGCTTAGTTGAGTAATCGAGAAGTAAGGAGAGCTATAATACACTAATTTGGATTTCCTTTTGAATTCCACTTTGTTTGTTTAAGGTAGGAAATGAAGTCATTAACAGTTAAAATTTGGATCGACTTTGAAAAGGCAGCAGGAAGGTAAGAAGAACATATTTCTTTTTTTACTTTCTAGTATTGATTGATACTATCACAGGATCTTAATTGATACAGAAAACGTACAAAAATGTTAGGACTTTCCATACTTTGAATAAAAGGGATATGGCATTCCCTGGAAGAATCAAACTAGAAAGATGGAGTAGAATTTTGAAACCAACAGATGACATGACCAGAAGGGCAGTGGAGTTGGCTATGTTAGATTTATATTTTGATTATAGCTTCACTCTTCGCACTAATGGTGAGATTGTAGGAGTTTTTATTTCATGTCTTCTTAAGGAAGGTAATAGCAAGGTTGAAACAATAGAACTATGTAGGAAGATCTTTATTGACAAAATTTTAGGAGGAATGGAAGAAGTGATATATAGTATCAATTTTAGATAGACTGTACCCTACCCTGAAGATTTTATGAAGGCTGAAATAGGAAGTCTTGGGCATAATAACAACATACCACGTAGACCATGCTTAGTGTTCAAATATTTAGACACCTTTGAGAACCATTGGGAGGAAATTAAGCATAATTTACTTTTTTGGTTATTTGCACCCGTATCAAGGTATCCTTTGAGCCAGAATAGATAACCCAGTATTTTTCTTCTAAAGGCTTCTCGGCTCCCCCTCTTTTAATCAGATTAGTTTGGAGAGATTGCAAGATATGCCGCCAATCTTTGCTAAGAAATGATGGTTGTGCAAAAGTCCAAGCAAAAATGAACACAATGAGAAGGATGAGGAATTAGATGACGAAATTATGATCTTAAAGAAAATTAAGGATGAATCCTAGTAGTTTGTAGCTTAGGAGAAATAGGGGGAGGGTTAAATACTCTGGTTAGGTAAATTACTTAGATGATTTTGGACATTTAGCTCTAACTTTTTGTAGGATACTTTCGTAAACAGTTAATTAGTCTTAGAAAAAAGATAAGGGATTAGATAGTTTTTACTTTAAACCGAAATCATATCTATATTTTGATTTGAAAGGTTTATATATATATTAGAAATATTATTTTAATACTAAACTTTAAAAATTATGTACTATCTCCTAAAAATTAGTAGACTGACATAACGAATACTCTTAAAATAGACAGTTTTATTTTACAATGGGTTTCTGTCATACCAATACTAGATTCTCTTCAAGAGTGGATGATATGACAAATGACAATAGTTTCGGTTAATAGGTTTAGTTTGTAGTATTTAAATATCTGTATTTTTAAAGTATTCTCATTCTGTAGGTAAATTCTAACGATCTCTTATCTTGAAGTTAGTACATATACATTTTTATATTTAAAGACTTCAGGGTAGGAATCCTTAGGTGTATATCATGTATATGGATGTTATGTGTGTATCTTCATATCAGTATGTTTGGAAGGAACTAACTATGTTTTATTATGATTTTAGTATGGATAGTATTTGGTTTTCATATTGATATATTTATGGATGAGTGAACTGGTTAAGATTACTTCATTAATCTGGTTTTCTCATAGTTAAAAGGCCAAAGTTTTAAAGGTTTGAAAGATGTGCATCTGAAAATACATTAACACACACACACACATATTATAATATTTCTTAATCACATATACCTTTATTTTAATATGAATATAAAAATAATATAATAGTTTTTTTAATCAAAAAGTGACATAGCAATTATATTATTTATTTATTAATAAACTAGTTCAAGGGGCTTATTTGAGAAAGAACCAGCGAGAAAACTCTAAATCCTTTCTGAAGTACATGATTGAAAAAAGATGACAAGGCATGATAGTTCATGTTGAAGCATACCTACAATTAGATACAATTGCTCTGCATGGAACAAGAGACCCAAAACATGGTAGCCCATAGATAACCCCATAGATCTAATCTCATCATCTGAAAACAAAAAGGAAACTAGTAGGCCATATAGAGAAAGATAGCATCGTATATGGTAGAGTGTGGAACCACAAGAACATGATTTTGGAAAATCATATCTCCAATGAAAACATAGGCCCCAGAAGACTATTCAAAATTTTAAAAATGCCTCCCCACGTGATTCAAAAACTGACCACCAACACAGAACCAGGCCATTCACAAACGACCATCAAGGAAAATGTCATCGGTTCACAGCCATGTAGATGAGTCATTCAGAAAACCCCGACTGATCAGATCAAAAATGAAATTGGAACATCCCTCAATCACCCATGAGGGTAGGAGTGGATTCCCCCTCCTTAGAACCCTAGCCACCCTAGTTCACATTTTATTTAAGCCTTGGATCGACTCCCCTGCTAGCGTCATCTACTTGAATAACAGGAACATAGGGAATGGATGGAATACTTGACCCAATGCAATGCATGTTAAGATGTGGAATAAACACACCCACGAGTAAGGACAAAGAACCAACTGAGATTGAAGGATGCACCCAGTCCTCAACATTCTTCAAATCAAGAATATTAATAAGGGTGTCCACTTTTAAGGAGCACATTTGGGTAAAATCAAAATCAAAGGTCGAAGAAATCGTAGACAGTGCATTAGAGAAATGATAAGGATTTTGTCTAACCAGAGACTTCTTAATACTATCAAATAACTTCTTGTATGCATGAGAAGATAAGATTAATTGTTGAGGAAATAATCCACCCACAAAATCCATATCATGCCACAAATTATACCTTCTGATAGCTTTACTATAATCAAGAAAACTACGAACAACCTGTCTGATTGGAGCATTATGAAGCAGAAAGATACCATCCAAATCAACATCTGAGACTTGAGTCATGAAGGCCAACTCTGCATTTCCACTTTCAGCAAAAAGATAAATCATCATGCACGAAGAGTGTGAAAGAAAATGGTAAAAAAGGAATGATAAGAGGCCGAATAAATGAAAAGTGCATCGTATAGGTTCATAACATGTATCTTTTAAACTGCATTCATCTACTTTAAGTCCCAATTATGACACTCAGCTAAGGATGGTAATTTTGAAAAAATAACCTCTGGATGATGAGATTCAAATATAGAGCCTTCACATCCAAGATTGGCTAGACAATCAGCCAATTTATTTCCCTCCCTCAGAGTATGTGAGAAACATGTGTCATGAAAATAATCAATCAAATCCCAACATTGTTAAAGTATATAAGCTAGTTTCCAAGTATGAGAAGATCGTGAAAGACAAGAATTTATAATTACCTAAGAATCACCTTCGATATGGAGGGTGGAAACATTACATCTCTTAGCCAAAATTAGACCTACCAACAGGGCTCAAGAGATTTTGCAAGGTTGTTATTTCCATCTAATAAAACATCTTCTTTGATTTCGATTACATCACCTTGCTAACTCCTAATGTAAGCACCCAAGCCTGACTTACCAGTATTCCCATGAGAAAAACCATGAAAATTTAACTTTAGAAAATCTCTAGAAGGAGGAGACCATTTGATTCGAAGCTGATCAAATTGATGATTAGAATTCCAGTTTGGGGAGAAACTAGAGGCAACTTTATTTTCTTCAACAATTTTAGAAGTTGATGATCCCAAACAGAAAATGAGATATTGTTTGCACAATTGAATATATTTGCATTCACTACCTCTAATATGCAGTCTCAATCCCATCGAGAATAGATTCTAAATCAGACTTTTCATTAAAAAATATGATCTTGTTGTGCTCCCACCAAATGGCCCAGATCACAGCAGCAAGGATGCACTTCCAAAATCATGCAAGCAGAGATCCTAAAAACACAATTGGCCAAGACTCAAACAGATCCCAGAGACTATTTGGAAGAGGCAAAGACATTTGAAGGTTGTTGAGAACAAAAACCCAACATTGATAAGAAATGGAACACTGGAGAAGAAAGTGAAGATATGTAATTTTCAGCGCCTTATTACATAATTTGCAAACAAATGATTCTGCAATACCCATCCTGAGTAGCCATTCACTAGTGAGGATCCTTTTCGTGAGGGCTAGCCAAGAAAAAAATTTGGCCTTGGGCAACACAATAGAATTCTAACAAAAGGAAAAGGCTCTACACTTCCTATTTGAATTAACCATTTGTCGAAGACCATAATAACCTTCCTTTATTGAACAATTACCTCTTTGGATGGGGCCCATCTAATAATATCTGACCTATTAGAAAGGAAAACAATTCTTTCAGAAAACAAGTCCCTTAAAGAAAGAAGACTTTTTCTGACTAAGAAGATGGGTAGGAGGTTCTTTCCATAGTATCCTTCCTAAATGAATTTCAACTACCAAAACATATTCCCGAAACGAGGAGGCCCGCTCAGCTTTTAAAACTTGACATGCTTCATCCAATTTTTCTTGTCTACTTAGAGGGGGAATCCATTCCACGAGTCCTCCCAAAAATTTACTTTCTCCCCACTGTGAATTTCCCAAGTAACATAATTACAAACAATGTCCTTTGAAGAAATCATGAAATTCCGTAACATAATATTAGCAAAAACTAGGTTACAATTTTCATTTAATATAGAAGGAATTAATGTATCAGCAATTATAGATACAACTAGTTAATCATTAGAGAACTGATTTATGAGTAATCATTTACAAGGATCCTATTTAGATCTTTTATAAGGCAAGATATTTTATGCAAGAATTTTGAGATTAGTCTGTCAATAAACATGACATTAGGTATAATCAAGTTTACAGGAAGTTATGAACGATATCTCTTAAAATACTCTTTGTAGTCTAACAAATTAGTTACAGGAAAGGACAATATTATTTTTCAAGTATAGGTACTAGACTGGATAAGGAGACGATTCTTGAAGCCTTCAAATTGACAATACAAGGCTAATTCTTAGTAATTTTAAGAGAGATGTAGAGTTTAGCCAAAGATTGCGACTAATAAGAAGAAGTATAAAAAAATATAAGTGAAGTTCACTTGAATATTCTCTATGTATCTAGAACATGGTTAATTTTTATTTTAAATCTCGAGGTTACATCCTCTTTCTTATGTAGATAGGCGTATGCCCCTATAAATTCCTATAAGTATTCAGTGGACCATTGGTCCCCGGGCAAGACTGGAGGTTTTCTTGACTTCGTTCTTTCCTACCAGTGCCCGTTTGAACGTAGTATTTTGTAACTCTTTTTATACTATTAATAAAATCATCAAGGCCTTGGCCTTTTACCAACCAATATATATATATATATATATATATATATATATATATATATATATTGAAATTTGATATTTTCATTGTAGATTTTTGTAAATGTATAAGAATGCCAATATATTATAATATAATATTAAAAACTCTTCTATTGTAATATAATAATGTAATATAACAAAATATGTTACAATAATATAGTATAATTTATAATAATAATTAGCTCTTTGAATCTTACATGAATTGAACTCTTATTACCAAACCTTAATTATATGTAGATTCATATTTTCATATATTATTTATAACCTATTTTATCTTATATTTAAATTGTTTATTAAATTATATTAATATTTATAGTATAATTTAATATATTAATTAAATACTTAAATTAATATTATATGATTATATATAGTATTTTAAAAATATATTATACATTGTTATTGCATTCATAATATCAGTTACATTGTACTCTAAGTTTTGATCATATTCCAATTTTCAAATTCATAATTGATCATTACATTGTGCCTTCAAACAGAATGTAATAAACAAATGTTCTTTCCATATTACATCTTTCAAATTGAAAACTTAGAGGAAATTGCAAAAAATAAAGCATGATAGAAGCATGAGTAGGGGTCCATGCATTGCCTTCTAAAAGTTGACTCTGTGATATGGGAGATGGTTGTCTGTTTTGTCCAAACTTCATGTCTTTTTTATAGTCCATCATGTCCTGTATCTAGGTCTTAGGGTCATGTCCTGCATCATGGAAAGAAAAGGTGTTAGATCCAAATTGGATCTAAGCAATGCATGGAAACCTAAAACAACATACAACAATCAAACTTTCAGAACTCTACATTTACCAATAATATCGATACAATAGAAAAGTATGCATCTACATCAACAAAATAATAGTATCAAAGGGACATAAATCCATGAAACCTTTTACTATCTATGGTTATCATTCTACATTGTACAAGATTTTTGTGTTAAACTAGAAATTTAAATTAAAGGGACTTAGTTCTTGTAGCTGAGAAACCTTTTTCAGAACAACAATATGTTAAGATAGTGAACACAATCAACAAACCAACATTCATGCATGAATGTAAGGATACATAGCACTCACACACATAGATTGATCAATTGGTCATGTTCACTAACCTAACATATTGATTTGGTGATGTGTGCAAACAGAATACGCAGAAGTGTATTTAAATGCAGCTGAAAGAAATATGATCTATGTGTTCACTAGTAGCATATAACAAATAAAAATGTAGTTAGTATTACGTGCCCATGCTTGAGCCTCACAAGATGCATTATCAAAGAGAAAATAATGCTAGGATTTCATAAGTTCAAAGATTAGAAGATGTAGAAGGAAAAGAGATGCAGTTCTTAACAGTTGGTACAAGGTTAATGCATGTTGTAACAAGTTTAATGTCATTGGTGCAAATATGCAGAGTATAGTAATGTTTTTGTAAGATGCATATGCAATGAAAAGATGCTGATGAAGGATGAATTCCAAACTGATATGCAAAAAGATGATCAAATTACATTATTATTAGTTATCAAATGATCAAAATATACAGATGCTCATAATGTCGTTATGGAACAGCAACCATGCATTTTAACACTGTTGATATCAAGTACTGAGTAATCAAATTTTATTGCAAACACTGGTGTTATAAAGTGTGTGAGTCCAAAATAGAGTTCTACAAAGAAGGAGATGAATTTTTGCTTGCAATCAAATGACAAGGTAACACTATTTTTCAGTTTTGCACAGTGAAGATCAATTGTAATGTTGTTTGAACAAAATGACTATCGTTATGCATGAAAAAAAAAAGTGGTATTCTAACTGGAAGTTTTATTTGTTGTTATCAAATGAATTATGCACATGAAAGATGGATGCTAATGTTTATAAAGGTTTCAGTTATGCATATACAAAGCATATATGTGCTTCAATGTCATAAAAAGGTTATGAATATATGGATCAAATCAAATAACATTGCATATGGAAAAGAAGAGGAATAACAATAATGTTGTTATGAAGTAACATGCATACACAAAAGAAATAAATTTCATTGTTATTAAAATAGAAAGTGCATATAGAGAGTTCAAACACTGTTGACATCAAATAAAAAATTCATCTCAATGTTTTTCTGAATACTGGTGTCTTTGAATGAGAGAAAACAACAAAATAGTGACATATATTTTTGCAATCAAATGGAAGAGAATATGCATGTTCAACAGTGATGTGTTTTTACAAAGATATGTATGCACACAAGAATTGAGCAAATAATGTGTTTTTAAAGGACAAAAATCAGTAATTTACTATTATAGGTCACTACCTAGGTAAATAACAATGTTGTCATTCATGTTCAAATGCAGTGCATATATGCAAGAATGGAAGTCAAATGATAGTGTTGTTTTGCATGTTTAAATAACAATGCTATGGTTGAGTGTTGTTATTCATGTTCAAATGACGGTGTATAATCAAGAATGAAATCATATAACAACAAGGCTCAAATAGAAGGAAAATATGCATTTTCAAAGTATTGAGCTCTCTGTTTTATGGTCTTATTCATGGGTGTCATGAGCCCGTGCTCAAAACCCATGAATAAAACTCCCACTGGAGGTGATAACTACATATAATGCTTGTCATTGTTATTTGTTTTGCAAGAGGGAGGTCAGCTAAGGCAGAATTAGACATCTTAAATAATGATAAGCACGGTTTAAACCACAGTCTCAATAGAGAGTGGTGACATTCAAAATGGCTACTATCAACAGAAGATACAGACACAAAGAAACCCCAAGAAGGCAGCGTGAAGACAATAATGGTGAACAACATAAAGACAATATAATTATAACAACAAAGATATATTATAACAGTAACATACATGATTATTTCTAAGTGTTAACTCAAAACTCGAGTTGTTAGAGCCATGACAAAAGTTTATCTTGGGTGTTCAAGAAAAGGTGAGATAACGGAAAAAAGTAAAGTACCCAGAATCATGGCAAGAATCATGCCAGAACAACAAGAGAAAATCCCAGAAATCAAGTATTTTAAAGATATGTAAGACAACAATATGCTCAATAGAAGATCAACAAAGGGAGAGTGAGTAAAGAAGAAGAGAGTAACTTATCTCTAGGTTAACAAGCAGAGATGTTATGTTGTGGAGCTCGAGAAACATGAAGACATACATGGACAATGCCATACATTATGGCATGAAACCCAGAACGTTGAGTGCCCGCAGATTGTTAGGAATAAGGTGTCTCAACCTTGGATAATTCCTATTCTTATTATTTGTTTTGTAAACTGTATTTCTTGCAAATAATGTTGATGTGTCAGCATCTTGAATTGTGTGTAAGGAGATCATGGCTAA
>MU221472.1:151920-167809 GCA_018584345.1 Thuja plicata
ATTTTTCTATATGCATGGTATGTGGTTGCAATATCTTAGTTAAAGTAGTTAACGAATCTGAAATTGTAAGGGTTTAAAAGAATTTGCACAATACTTTTCCATAGAGATTAGCGTAGGAAGCTGTTTCTGCACCTGAGTTTCCTTACACAGATCACCGAAGAGAGCCCGAGCTATATGTTTCAACAGTGAACTCAAGTTTGAGCATGCACTCCAATATTGTTCACAGCCTAAGATCTCTATTAAATCTAGTGCCAAACACATGAAAAGAGCCTGAGCTCTTTCTTACAACAACACATTGATGAACTCCAGTTCAAAGAGCCCAAACTCTTCATTGCATAACCACTTTTAGTTGGAGCCTGAGATTCATTCTTGAAAATGAATGCACACTCATAATCACAGCCAAAGATGAAATGAAATCAACATAGTGAACTTCAAATCAGAAAAAACACAACTCCCACATCACAGTGTCGATTTCCAAATTGACAACCCAAGCACAGAGAAATAGTAAAATCTAGAAAAATGTCATGTTCACAGCAAGGTGATGCAATGGATTAGGGTTTTGAAACCCTTACATCTTCCCCAAATTCAAATGCAGTGCGAGAACCTAGAATAACACCAAGTTTTGTTAGAATTTGGAATCCGTTGACAAAGGAGTAAATGCTTCAAACTTTGCAGTGCACGACAACCATTTCCAAATGCCACGACAACACAACTATGCCATGATGGAGATGATATTTTTTGCATAGTCTTGGTCATGTTGACCTTAGGGATATGGTGTTAGTTTTAGCATGTTTTTGGGTTATATGTGAAGTGGGGTTAGGGTTTTTGTATATGGTGGGTTGTGTTTTGTTAGGTTTTGATATAGTTTTGGATATGGTTGTAGTGTATTTTTAAAAGATGTATATTTTCAAATTCCAATGTTAGGGGCTAGAATTAAGGCATGTATTATGCCTTATAATTAGGGTTTATAGCTTTTTTGGAGGAAATTTTTGGAGGGGTTTGGGTTTTTGAAATTAGCCATGAGGGGGTATATATCTGAGCTTCCTTCTCATTTTTAGGGGTTCAAAATTTAGGGAGAAGGTGGCTTAGTGAACATACTTGTTCCTTTGTACCTTTTGCATACATTTTGTAGCCATCGGTTCAGTTTTGATGTAGATTGTATTCAAGTGAATGTAACATATTCCTTGGCATATTTTTTACCATGGCATGTAACCATTTGCAGATTTTGAAGATAATAAAGCAAGTTCCCATTATTCACATATGTTATGACTTTTGTTATCAATCCTTTTCAACATTTATGCATTTAAGTGTAATGTGTTTTGCAGCATAGATTAGAGAATTGGTTAAATTCCTATTCTAGGTTGTCAAGTATAACCTTTTGTAGAATCTGTATTTTTGTTGGCAGATTTTCACTATTTGTGGTACAAACCCTAATAGTGAGTTTTAGGTCAACCTATACATTGAATAGTGAATGTTGCTATAGATCTCAGTAGTGTGTATCTTGTGGATTCTAGTTTGAAATTCTGATAAGTCTGAATCAAGTTTTGGTGTATAACCTTCTAGTTTATTTATTCAATTTTTAGTTATCTTTTCCCTTTTCCCAAATCAGAGATTAGCCATAGGTGATATTCCAAATCTAATAGGAATTGGCCTAGAATCTGAAGATTCCTTCTTAATCAGAGTCCACCCAAAACTGAGGAAGGTTTCCAATGTTACCATGGGATATTAGTTTTCCCTAGATCCTGAGTTAGGGTGATATTTCAAGGCCTTAATAGTTTTTTGCATGCCCGGTGGGAATCCTTGTGATACATGAACATAATCCAAACAAGGAGTGTAAAAGAGTTTTAGTATTTACATCTATCACATACTAGGAGAGGCAAAAACTTATAGAGAGATCCTAGAGGTCTGAAAGAGCTCTCCGTTTAGCCTGTAGTAAGGGGTAGGAAACCAAGAAGACCAAGAAAAAGAAGATCTAAAAGAAGTTCAGCTCCTCCCTCATACTATACTGAATTTCCATATTCAGATCAGGAATCTTCTAAAAGTCCTCGATCACTTTAAATTAAAGTTGTTCTTGAACAACTAGCAGAGGAATATCAACCAGCACCTTCAAGTTCTACTACAGCACCACCAAGGATGGTTAGAATTTTTCCATTTGTGCCCTTTGATCAGGGCAACCCTTTAAGGATTGCCAATCACAATAACATTCCATTGGCATCCTTGAAAGGGTTACCATATTTCACGGGAGAAGGACAATCAACATGTATTGAGCATATTAGAAATGTTGCATCTCTTTGCAATATTCATCACATCACGGAGGAGGATGTAGCTTTGAAGCTATTGGTTGTATAATTGAAGGAAAAAGAATTGGAATGGTCTAAACTCTCTGAGTTGGATCAATTGCTTCATGGGATGCACTAGGTGAGGAATTGTCAAAGTTTTTTGAAGATAAATCTGATAATCTTTCTTTGGTGGAACAACTAACTACTATCAAAAGGGATCCACAAGAAGAGATGAGTGATTTCAATCTCTACTTCCAAAAGACTTGAAATAGGATTCATGTCATGGTAAGACCCTCTACTGAATATGTATTCTTATACTTTCTTAAGAGTTTGAATAGTGACATTTTAGTTATGATGCAATCTATGGGGGGAACTTCTTTACCTCAAGCTTTTGATATTGCAATAAGGGCAAAAAATAGTCTTATTCAGGCAGGTAAGATAGCTCCTAGGTCACCTATGCCTTTCTTTCCTAGCATCTAATCTAATATTCCATTGATTACCCCACCTCTTGCACCTTTTCCATCTCCCAAAAGTCAATAAATGATGCATGCTGCCCCTTCTAATGAGCTACAAAGCATAAACGACATCCAACAAAAAATTGAAAGTTTATTGCAAACTTTTGGAAATGAGCTGGTAAACCTTAAAAGGAAGCAAGCTAAAGGAAATCCAATAGCCCATACGCAAAGTCAGTTTGCTAGTTCCTCATCATAGCAGCCTAACCAACCCATTTACCAAGGTAATAAGCAGCAGTATGAAGGAAATAGCAATACCAATAGGCAGAATTGGAATCAGAGGCCTTATAGACCTTACAATCCTACACCTCTTAATGTTGATAGAGATATTGTTCCTAACCAAAATAACCTTCTTGCTGAATATGAGTGGTGTTATCCTTGTGGGCAGCCCCATAATTAGTCAAAATACACTAATGGAGTGCTTAATCAGGCTCTAATGGTTCAAAGTGTGATTGATTCACAACAAGATGCATCCATTGATGAGACTCAACAACAACTGGATCTAGGTGCTCTAGATACTGCCTTTCTCAATTGGAAAGAGGAAGAATTTTGTGGCATGAGTAATGATTCACCTGTATCAACAAACACTAGAGCCAAGAAGAGAGCTCTAGAAAGAGAGCAATCAGCTGCTAAGTTTGCTGCTACAACTCAATCACCACCCATTCCCCCTGTTTCTATATTTAAAGAACACTCCTCTCTTGCAATCAAGGAGCGACATTAGAAGCATGTGGATTAGATCATTTGTAAATCTCCTCAAAAGGTACAATTTTTTTTTCCTTTTAATATTGTTGACAATATGAAGAAGATGAATGTTTCTATTTCTATGTGGGATTTTTTATCCATTACAGGGAAGGTAGAATTACTTAAGGAAGAGTTGTTTAAAGGAGAAAAAAGTTCACAGCAAGCCCTAAAGCAGCCTTGAAGAACTATTTTGGTCAATTCAGGGGTTGCAGATGTACAAGGAACAATAGTAAAGGATGGTAAGAAAGTTACAAATGTTAAGCCACCTCCTCTTTATGTGTCCTTGATAATTGGTAATAAATTAGTGCACAACTGTATGGTTGATAGTGGTGCAACCAGTACGGTAATGCCCAAAAAGATTGCAAATTTACTTGATTTGAAGTATGAACCTCTTGACAAGGGAGTGATTCCATTAGATGGTTCATCAGTGCACACTTTAGGTGTTGTTAAAAATGCAAGTTTGACCCTGCATGCTTGCCCAAATTTCTCTATTTAGCAAGATATCTATGTTTTAGATCCGCCTCCTTATTTTGCCCTATGTCTATCTAGGGATTTTACTACAAAGATAGGTGGATACTTCTCATCAGATTGGTCTCACATGATGTTTAGGACAAGATATGGTGAAAAAGTGACCATAAAATGAGAATTGTTGACCAAAGATCACATAGAGCCATATATTCCAAGCCTTATTAATGCTAGTTGTGTGATCATAGATGTTGATGATCTTAAAGACTATCCAACTTTTAATACTCAAATAGAAGGCATACCTGATATACTGCTGGATGAGTGGGAAACAAGGAATGCCTTTGGTAACCAAGATAGTGTTATTTATGATGTTGTTTTTTGTAATTATATGATTTCTGAATCTGATCCTGTTATGCCTAACTTGATAAAATCACATGATGTTGATTCAGAACAGCCTAATCAACTTTGGGGCTTATATTTTGATGGATCTAGAAACAAGGATGAAGTTGGTGCAGGGGTTATGCTTGTATCTCCAAATAGTAAAAAATATTATGCTACATCCAGATTATCTTTCCCTTGTTCTAATAATGTGGCTAAATATGAAGGATTGATACAGGGCTTGGAGTGGGCAAGAAAGAGAAATATCAAATGTTTGAGGGCATTTGGAGATAGTGAATTGGTGGTTAATCAAGTGAGAGGTCTGAATGCTGTTAAAAATAACCTCTTAAAGTTGTATAAATCTAGAATAATAGATATTCTAGATGATTTTGATGCATTCAACCTGATTTCTGTACCTAGAAATTAAAATCAGCATGCTGATAGATTAACTACTATTGGTGCTCAAGTTACAATTTCTGAGAATAAAGGTGTAAATACTGATCAATCTCACATCTAGATTGTTGTTAGGCCATCCATTCTGGACAATGAATTTAATTGGAAAATTTTCAATACTGATGAACATATATTAAGTTTTATGGCAAAAATAGATGTATTTGTAGCTTCTAAAGACAACAAAGAAAAATAATAATTTGAGGACCAGATCATAAAACTCAAGTCAAATAAGCTTCCAAAAGGACTAGTTAGTTTGGATTCCATCTTTAATTCTAATGATCATTTCAAGAAGAACAAAACCAACATGCTCATCAAGGAAGATCATTATTAGGAGTTAGAAATATTCAGAGACAAGTTCTTAAAGGTTGGTAAGGTTAACTCTCTTCAAGATAAGGAACTTCTTATTGCTTTATTCAAAGAATTTAGTGATGTCTTTGCTTGGGATTATGCTGATTTAAAAGGGTTTGACCCTCAATTGACCCAACACAACATTAAACTAGAGCACAATTCCAAGCCAATCAGGCAAAGACAAAGGCCAATTAACCCCAAATTAGAGCCCCTAATGCTTAAGGAGCTCAATAAACTGCTGGATAGTGGAATAATGTTTCCAATCAAACATACATCTTGGGTTTCAAATATAGTTTGTGTAAGGAAGAAAAATGGGGAGATTAGATTGTGTGTCAATTTTAGAGACCTTAATAGGGCATCTCTGAAAGATAGACACCCTCTTCCATCCATGGAATAAATATTGCATTATGTCTCTGGTTCTAAAAGGTTTTCCCTTCTAGATGGTTATTCTGGTTATAATCAAGTATTAGTGAAAGAGGAAGATCATTTTAAAATAGCTTTTACCACTAAATGGGGAAAAATCGCATACAGAAGAATATCATTTGGTTTATCAAATGCAAGAGCCACATTCCAAAAGGCTATGGATATTGCTTTTAAAAATCTGATGTACAAATTTGTTTTAATTTACTTGGATGATGTTACTATATACAACAAGATTTTAGATCAGCATATAGGCCATTTAAGGCAAGTGCTTCAAAGATGTAGAGAGTTGTAAATCTCTCTCAAACCTTAAAAATTAGTTTTTTGCAGTTCATGAAGGTAAACATTTAGGGTATCAAGTGTCAAAAGAAGGTACAACAATAGATCCTGAAAGAATCCATGCAATTCTGGATTTACTTTGCCAAAACATAAAAAGGGGCTGCAAAGATTTATTGGAAGAATTAACTTTGTCAGTCACTTTATTACGGACATTGCCAATTTATCAAAGCCCTTAATTGCAATGCTGAAAAAGAATGTGCCTTTCAGTTATACTAAGGAGGGAAAGTCAAGATTTGAACAGATCAAACAAGCCCTATCATCATCTCCTACATTAGCTAACCCTGATTTTTATAAAGATTTTATTTTATATACTTATGGAAGCTATTATATTGTTCTAGGTATGTGGAAGTTTTTTTTAGAAACATGTACTTGTTGTTATCAAGTCTTTAAAGAAGTTTAAACATCTTGTTGCTAAAAATAAAGTTCATCTAATGGTTGCACGTCTTAGCATTAAAGAGTTTCTTTTGAACAAGGATGTAAATGAGAAAAGAGTTAGATGGATCACAAGAGTTATGAAATATGATATTCATATTCATGTAACCAAGCTGGTTAGAGGCAAGGGTTTGTGTGCACAAATGGTAGAAGGAGAAGAACCTGAAAGCAATGAGGAGGTTCTGTTACTTCAAGATAACCCTGTTAGTAATAACTGAGAGGGGGGGTGAATTAGTGGCTTTAATTTAATCCTTATTCTAAAAAAAAATCAAATAAACCTTAGATTATTATGTCCCTTACAAGATGCATGCCATGAAATACTTATAATAATTAACTATCTGTCGGTTTTCCTTTTTTGACCTTATTCTCCATGATTATCGATAAGCAGTAAAACTTATTTACCGACACTCAGTAAATATGTAGCGTATACCGATAAATCTAGAAATGTATATGTGAAATGTAAAATAGTAAAGTAATAAACCATACACACATAACACAAGAATTTTAACGTGGAAACCCTGTTAAGGGAAAAACCACTGGGACCGGTACCCCAATTTTTCACTCTTCTAAAGTGAGCCCTGTTAGGAGCCAACCTTGTTAAAGGTTACAAACACACTGTTAGGTGTGACCTTGTTAGAGGATTTTATACATAGAGGTTGTCACTTAGTATGTGGTATCTATTTGCTACCATCCTTGAATCAGCCTCCTTCTTAGACTGTAATTAGGATTTAGGCAAATCTAATGCTACTTTCATGAATCAACCTTTTTGGCACTCCTTGGGATGTACCTCAATATATAGAAGACTGTTAAATCCTGCTCTGTTAAGAGACTTGATGCTTCAATGGTTAAACTGAAACAAAATAACCTGTTGCTAATGCAACTTGAATTTTATATTTTTAGATCTATTTAAGTACATTACCTCTCTGATCAATGTATCAATTTAATTCTTTGTGCTCCACACTTTCTGCTTTGTGATGTTGTGCTTCACTGTTCATCGGTGTCTATAGAATTCTTTAGCTCTCCTTCAGCTTGATTGATCAAGACTGTATGAAGTTATTCTTCATCAATTTCTCTTCAGCATCCTCTTTCTATTTACTCCCTCTTTTTGTGATCTAGAAATGAATTAAGCTTGTCTCTTATATAGACATGATATTCACCATTTCTTGATTCTTGATTCTTGATTCTTGGTGTGAAAAACAATCCAGCCAATCTGACTTAAAGCATAACTCTTGATTTATCTTGTAGTTATCTTTTGCCAATTGTACAAATCTTCTTTAAATCAATCACTTAATTTTGGTTGAATAAAACAATGAAAACAACCAGTTAAGTCTATCTTTAGCTCTTTCTATCTAGATATTTTGTTGTGTTCTGAACTCTCTGTTCTGTCGGTCAACTCTGTAGTTAGTCATTGGTGACAACTGCTAGTTCTATCGGTGTGACTCCAGTCAGCTTTGGGATCTCCGTCTGTTAGGCATCATTGGATTTTACTCATCGGGAAACTCTGTTCTCAGCTCATCAGGCATCCTGTGATTTTGCTTCATCAGGAAAATCTATTCTTAGCACATCGGGCATCTTGTGATTTTTCTTTAATGGGAAATACTGTCTTCTACTCATCGGGTATCACTATGACTTTGGTTCTTTTCCTTTATCGATGGTGTGCACTCCATTGATGTTATCTATCACTTAGTGAATAATTGACTTTTATGCATTGTTGAAGGAATAATCTTTGTTCCATTGATTCCTTGAAGTCTTTGGTATTATATACATGACCGTACAGATGATATCAAGTTGACATCAATGACAATACAAATCATTAACTGAATTAATGTCTTGCATTATCTTCAACCTAACATTATCAAACATTTAATCAGTTACATGTCATCAATCTCTCCCTTTGGCATTGATGGAAACATACCATACTATCACACTATACTATTTCTAATACAATATGAAATATAATTGTTGAGATTCATCAAACTACCAAAAGTTTGTTTTGATAACCGATAAAAATGTCTAACCACCGGTAAGCTCTGTGTTAGCTTAGATTTGATTATTTCAGTTCTATGTGTTTCTTGTTCTGATGTGTTGCATCCTTTCCTTGTTTCAATATCTCTCTTTTGATTATTCTTCTTTTATGTCTCTGTCTCTTTTCAGCAACTCTCCCTTTGGATATAATCTCTCCTTATTGGAGTAATCTGATAATGGATAATATTTTTTTTTTTTTTTTTAGACTGTGATAATATGGAAACTTTCTCTCCCTTTGACAATAATGCCAAAAAAATATCTTGCAGATATCTGACATTAATGTCAAATAATCATTTTCTTCCATCCATAATATATTCCTTGAATTTCCCTTATCTATCAGTAATACAACAATATGCTCTGGTGCTCAATTCTGATATATATCTTTCTGTATATAGATGTAACTTTGAAATTCATCTTTTTTCTTGCATCAACATGAATGATATTCTAATAATATATAGGTTGATGCATCCTTAGTCTTTTACTAACTGGTAGACAAGGGTTTGACCCCTAGTCATTTTCTCAGGTACTCAAATGTATCCTTGGGCAGTGACTTGGTGAAGATATCAGCTAATTGTTCTTTTGATTGCACATACTCAAGTATCACTTCTTTTTCTTGAACTTGTTCTCTTAAATAATGATACTTGATCGCAATGTGTTTAGTCTTGGAATGTATGACTGGATTCTTAGAAATGTTTATTACACTAGTGTTACCACAATAGATAATCACTGGTTCTAAGATATTCATATGCATACCTTCCAGCAACTGTTTGATCCATGCAATATTTGAGCAATTTGTAGCAGCAGCAACATATTCTGCTTCTGCAGTAGACTGGGAGATGCATCCTTTCTTTTTTCTAATCCATGTGACAAGCCTATCACCCATAAATAATTCTCCTCCAGTTGTGCTCTTCCGGTCATCAAGATTTCCAGCCCAATCAGTGTCGGTAAACACTTTTAGTTCAAATTTGCCTTCTCTTTATACCATAAGCTAAATTCCTTAGTATTCTTCAGATATCTTAGAATTCTTTTCACAGCAGTCATATGTGATTCCCTGGGGTTAGCAAAAAATATAGCAACAATTCCTACTGCATGTGCAATATCTAGTCTAGTGTGTACAACATACATGAGTTTTCCAATCATTGATCTATACAAAGTATGATTTACCTTTGTTGTCTTGTCTTCCTTTGTTAACTTACATCTAGTAGCCATCGGTGTTCCAACTGGTTTAGAATCTTCCATCTTGAATATTTTAAGGACCTCTTTGATGTATTTGGACTGTGTAATGAAAATACTTTCACTTTGTTGAATGATCTGTAGACTAAGAAAGAACTTGATGTCTCCAAACATAGACATCCCAAATTATTTTCTCATCTCATTAGAAAATGATTTGCATAGCATATCATTGCCTCCAAATATGATGTCATCAAAAAATATTTCAGCAATCAAATTTTTAGCATCAGTATCTTCTTTCGAATAAAGATTATTGTTTTCACTAGTCCTTATGAATCCAATACTTATTAGATAGGAATGAAGTCATTCATACCAGGCTCTAGGAGCTTGTTTAAATCCATACAAGGCTTTGTGAAGTCTACATACCATATTCCTCTTGTGTGGATCTACAAACCCTCCTGGTTGCTCAATGTATACCTCTTCCCCAAGTATTCCATTTAGGAATATTGACTTGACATCCATTTGATATACTTTGAATCCTTTGTATGCAGCATAAGCAAGTAGTATTCTTACTCCTAGCCTAGCAATGGGTGTAAAGGTTTCTCCATAGTCTATACCTTCTTCTTGTGCATACCCCTTGCATAGTAGTCTTTCTTTGTTCCTTGTGACTTCACCATTCTTGTTTAGCTTATTCCTGAATATCCATTTTGTACCGATGACATTCTTGTCATCTGGTCTTGGCACAAGTGACCATGTTTTTTTCTTCTCAATCTCATCATTCATAACACTTATCCATTCTTCATTATCTAGTGCAGCATTGACAGACTTTGGCTCAAACTCACAAATTAAACAATTTGAGGTTAAAGACTTACTTCTTGTTCTTGTGATAGCTTTCTTATCTCCTATGATCTGGATCTCTAGATGGTTCTTTCTTATATATCTTGCAAGTATAGGTATAGTTCTTTGTCTATCAGCTTGATCATTTTCCTGATCTTCATTCTGTTCTTCATTACCTTGCATATTATCTTCATTATTATCCTGACCGTCGGTAACAGCAGTCTGACCGTCGGTTGCAACATTTTTTTGTTTAGGGATTAAGTACTGTTGCTCAGGTAGAGTGTTGGGTTCTTCACAATATACAAACTTGTTGTAGTCCTCTAGTTCTTTTGTTCTTTCCAGCTCATTCTTTTCTACAAACTCATCAATCTTTACATTTTCACTTTCAACTATTTTGTTAGAGGCCTTGATAAGACATTTAAAAGATTTTCTTTTGGTAGAATACCCTAGAAAGATACCTTCATCACTTTTGGCATCAAGCTTTCCATTTCTATCATCCTTTAAGACATAACATTGAGTACTAAAGATCTTGAAGTAGCTTACATTGGGTGTTTTACCATACCATAGCTCATAAGGTGTCTTCTTTGTGTTCTTCTTCAATTGTACTCTATTTAGTGTATAAATAGCAGTGCTGACAGCTTCCCTCCAGAAGATTTGGGTGACATCTTTTTCTATCATCAATGTTCTTGCACAATCAACTATTGATCTATTCCTTCTCTTAGCAATCTCATTTTGCTGTGGTGTTGTTGGTGCAGAAACCTATCTTTTTATACCATGCTCATTACATAAATTTGTGAATTCATCTGATATAAATTCTCCTCCTCTATCTGATCTCGAACATTTCAAATCCTTACCACTTTGTTTTTCTACCATAGCCGTATACCACTTAAATATCTTAAATGCTTCAGATTTATCTTTTAGAAACATAACTGTCATCTTTCTAGAGTAATCATCAACAAAGAGAATAAAATATCTATCTCCATAAAATCTCTTTGTCCTCATAGGTCCACATAAATTAGTATGGACTAATTCTAAAATATCATCAGATGTATGGGTTTTACTTTTGAAACTAGACTTTGTCATTTTACCTTTTTGACAATTTTTGCACATGATGTTGTCTGGCTTTGTCATCGTCGGTAAGCCTCTTACAATTCTTCTTCTGCTTATTTTTATCATGTTGTCAAAATTCACATGACACAATCTTTTGTGCCACAACCATATGTCTTCATTTCTATTAATTAAGCAAGTGGTGTTAGTATCATTCAGATAGAATAAGTTACCTTTAGTCTGTTCACCAGTACCAATCAATTTTCTTGATTCATTGAAGATCTTTGCCCTCTTGTTCTCAAATGCTACTCCGTGACCTGAACTATTCAGCTGAAAAACACTCAACAGATTATAATTCAATCCATTTACCCAATAAGCATTTTCACATTTAATCAGGTTATTCAACATTATAGTTCCTTTACCTTCAATCGAACAAGGTGTATCATTACCCATTATTACTGTACCACCATTATAATACTCAAAATTATTAAAGTTTTCTTTGTCGCTGGTCATGTGGTGAGTGCAGCCGCTATCTATAATTCAGATGTCATTCTTTCTAACCTTAGATATGAGTACAATTTCTACATACGTTTCATCTTCATCTGAATCATCTTTCACAGCTACAAATACCATCTCGATGTCTTCATTAGGTTCGGTGTCAGTATCTTCATCTTTACAAGAAGCTAGGTAGCTAGCCTTCTTTCCTTTATCCTTGTAGTTTTGGGTATCTCTTCTTTTTGATTGTCCGTAACTTATGTAATCCTTGTTATCACCTGTGTCAAATTTCTTCTCAAAAGACCTGTCATTACCTTTGTCATCTTTTCTTCTATTAGGACATCTTGCAGCAAAGTGTCCAATCTCTCTACAATTAAAGCATACAAGTGGTAACTTGTCTTTGTATTTACCTTTTCCTCTCTGCATTCTCCTTGCCATGAGTGCTTCTATTTCATCTAGATCTTCTTCTTCACTTTCACTTTCACTATCTCTTCTAGATGTGTGTCTTTGACTTAATTTTCTTATTCTCATAGAAGACTTAAATGCAGACTCTAAGTTTGGTAAGACAATATTATCAAAGTTATTCATCTCAAATGAAATTAGTCTACCAATTAAACTATCAAGAGTAACTATGTTGTTTGCTACTACTCTCATTTCTTTAATAGCAGAAACTCTAATAGCATAAACAAGCAGTAAGGTTCTTAAGATTTTACTTACCACTGTCTCCTCTTCAAGTGTACCTCCAACACCTCATATAGCATTGACTTCTTCTTTTATTCTTGTGTTGTATTGTGTGATGCTTTCTCCTTCTTTCATTCTAAGATCATCAAATTTTCCTCTAAGGCTTTCTGCCTTGGCTCTCAGAACATTTGTATCACCTCCATGAACAAGCTTCAATTTGTCCCAATTTTTTTTGCATTTTTGTAATCCTTGACATCTTCAAATTCAGCATCGGAGAGTGAGGAAGAAAGCTCTATAACCATGCAGTTATGCTCATGCTTCTCTCTCAATTGATCTACTATCAAAGCTCCTGTAGGAAACACATATTTAGTATCTAAGTATTGAGTAACATCATTACCAATACCTGATAAGTGGAGTCTTATCTTGCTCTTCCATGAAGAAAAGTTGTCTTTGTTCAACTTGGGCACATCTCATCTATTCATCTTGTGATCCTGACTTAGGTCTTGAAACCTTCCTTCTAAGAACACAAGCTCTGATACCAATTGTTAGTAATAACTGAGAGGAGGGGTGAATCAGTGGCTTCAATTAATCCTTATTCTAACCACCAATCAAATAAACCTCAGATTATTATGTCCCTTACAAGAGGTATGACATGAAATACTTATAATAATTAACTGTCTATCGGTTTTCCTTTTCTGACCTTATTCTCCTTGATTATCGACAAGCAGTAAAACTTATTTACCAACACTCAGTAAATATGTAGAGTATACTGATAAATCTAGAAATGCATATGTGAAATGTAAAATGGTAAAGTAATAAAGCATACACACACAACACAAGAATTTTAATGTGGAAACCCTATTAAGGGAAAAACCATTGTGACCAGTACCCCAATTTTTCACTCTTCTGAAGTGAGCTCTGTTAGGAGCCAACCCTATTAAAGGTTACAGACACACTGTTAGGTGTGACCTTATTAGAGGATTTTATACATAAAGGTTGTCACTTAGTATCGGGCATCTATTTTCTACCATCCTTGAATTTGTTAGAGTAATAGTCTATCAGGTTATTAATTAAATCATTATGATCTAATTACTAACTCACCTAATCACTCTAGTTTCTTAAGCTAACCTTAGGTTTTCCCTTTTAGGGTTTCATGATTCCTTTTATAAGGATTCACCTCTTAGTTTTCATTACGGAGTTTTTCATCATCACATTGTAATCTAGAAACATATCATTAATATATTGTTTTCTTGAGCACATGATGTCTTCTCTGGCTTTTTGGCCTTCATAGCCACTCTTTTTCTCTTCTGTCTTGCTTCTATTTTGTGATAGGTTTACATGCAGGTGATCTTGGGAGATTAGCTTTCAGCCTAATCTTAACTTGGTATCAGAGCTCTCCTGCTGCTCGCTGTTCTTGTTTTTGTTGAAGCAATCGAGGGTTTGAAGATCTCTAGTGTTTTTCAGCATTTGTCTCTGGTTCTGGGGGGTCTTTGTTTTTTGGGGCACTTTGGACCAAAACTGACCTCACGGTTGCGTCCAGAAGGCCCAAAAACCCCAGAATCTATATAAGGCACGTCCAGTTTAGACACCAGAGTGTCTAGGGAAAAAAAAAATTCCCTACTAGGGCCGTACGGATACGTTTTTCAAAAACAAATATTTAAAAATGCTTGTTTTTTAATTTTTTTTGGCATTTAAAAAATGTGTCCAGTGCTATTTGTCGGGCACCGCTGCCGCGCCACCGCCGGGCCACCGGCGCTCCACCGACGCCGGTCGGTGGCCGACCCACCGCCCAGCTCGCTCCGCGGTCCCCTTCGGCTGCGCACTGCTCTGCGGCTTTGCCGAGCCTTGCTCCTCCCGGCCTTGCCACCACCGGCCCTTCTCCACCAGCTGCCTTCCGTAGTCACAGACCGTGCCGCTCCGCCCAGCGCTTCGCGGCCCCCGCCGCCTGGCCGCCGCTCCTCCGCTGGTGGCGCGGTGTCTTAAGCCCCCGCGGGCCTTTCCTGTAGGCGGCCGGTCATATGATAGCCCAGGGGCTTCGGCCCAACCCCCTGAGTGTGCCATGCGCCCGGGGGCCCAAATTTTTTAGCCCCAGGGGCTTATTTTCTCAAATTTGGAGCACTTTTGACCCCCCGGGACTGTTTTCGCTCTATCGTGAGCATCCGAGGGTCTTTTTCTGACTTCTATATGCCGTCGGAAAGCTCTTTCCGAGAAATTTATGATGATGGAGGTTAGGGTTTTGGGTTACTCTATTTTGATAGTATTTTTTTCTATCAAAGTCTGATGTCTATTTTTGCCTTCCGGGAGTCATATCTGGCTCATCCGGACTCCGTTTTTGGCAAACCAGATATCGTCAGAAAGCTGGTTCAGTGAACTATTCAGTTGTAATGGTATTTTTTCCATATTTTTCTCTAGGTTTTCTCTCCTATGAGTTTGGCAGTTTATGCACTCTGGTGGATTGCTTGGTTCTACAGGTCCTGGGATCTCTTCTTCTGATTTTCTAGCTCACACTTCTTTATGACTTCTGAGCTTGTATGCTTCTTCTGATGCATCTTTATTCTATAAACATACTGAGATAAAGTGTCTACTTCTCTATTTCTAGGATCTTGTACACCTTGTGTGTTTTTGTACTTGCACTCAGTTATAAGGTGCCATGGGGGTTATGATGATTATACCATTTTAGGCGCATCCACCTTTGTCAAGTGAGCATACCTTCCACGAAATTAGCCCATGCTATGTGTCAGTGACACCACCCTTTATCCTATGTGTGTAATTCTGTTGCACTTTTGGTGTTCCTGGTTCTTCTTCTGCAGATGTTTTTGGCATTGCATTTCAGTGTTCCTGTCACCTCTCCCAGTTCAGCATTATGGGGGGGTTCACCTGTTGGTTCTATTGCTTCCTGGTTTGATTGATTAGCTCTTCAGACATTGTCTTGTCTACCTGGTCATGCACTTCAGTGGGGGATCTAGCAGTCTCTTCTGACAGAGTTTACAGTTCCTTTCTTCGGAGATGCTTCTTTCTCATTCTTATCCCTCTCTCTGGGACACCTTTCCCTAGATTGAAGGATTAGTTTCCTTCATCTAGTTCATTTCTTGTACTTGGGTACGTGATCAGGCCTTGTTGTCACGACCCATCTTTCTTGCTTTCTGCAGTAGTTTCCTAGGTTTTGCTTCTCCCTAAGCTTATCTTAAGGGGGGGTGTTAGAGTAATAGTCTATTAGGTTATTAATTAAATCATTATGATCTAATTACTAACTCACCTATTCACTCT
>MU221472.1:212625-244434 GCA_018584345.1 Thuja plicata
ATGAAGAGGTCACTGAGTTTAATACAAGATTTCAAAGAGCTATGCACAAGCTATTTCAGAAGATAAGGCTGGATGAAGAGGTATGTCTAGCAACTTATTTGAATGCCTTTGATTCTAAAATGGGATACGCTCTTAGGGATAAAAACCTTAGAACTCTTACCGATGCTTATAAGATAGCTGTGAACATTGAAATTAATAGTAGAGTGTCTGGTAAGTTGAATAGAAGAGATGAATCAAGGTTTAGTAGGAGAAATTTAAAAGAACCAGAGTATAAGGAATATAGAGCTCCTCAAAACAATAGGCCTTCTTACAATACTACATATAATCCTCAAAATAGAATGCAAAACCATCCTTATGGAACTCAATTTAAGGATGGGAAGCCTGTTATTCTACCTTGAAAGGAAAAGATAGATAATAGAACTCCAGAACCTCTACACAAGAATGTTGTCCATTTTTGTAATGATGATCCTTGGTGTGAAGCTTGTGAAGCCCCTCATAACCCTGATTTTTGTATTGTTTCCTTAGACTTGAAAGTAAGTGAAGAATAAGGAAATGATGAGGGTGAGTAGTGTGATCATAGTATGAAAAATACTTATTCATGTCATGATATAGATTCGGATAGTGAAAATGAAAATCATGACTCTTCTAGTTCACAAAGAAGGGTAGAAAGTCATCATCAATAGATTTTGTTACATAGTGAAGCTGAGGAAACTGATGATCATATCAGATGTTATGCTCAAAATAATCAGGATGTTCCACTTATTATAAAAGCTTCAGATGAAGAAAAACTAGGATTACTACAAATTTAGTGAACAAGGCTAGAAGCAACTACCATTTGAGAAACAGGGTAGTGGGTGGTACTGGTAGTCAGCCGTCAGGTGTCTTTATAAAAGAAAATAAAATAGACACTAAGTATGTGCAAAAAAGGGAAGGACCATGTGAAAATATAAATAAAAATAAGGTCAAAATTATTACAAAAGCCCTTGAACCAAATTTTGTACAAGAAGGAGAATTAAAAAGGCAAGAAACAAGTACTCTTGTTCAAAAGATGGAAAGCAAAAGGTTAAAAGAACCAGCTATGAATGAACATATTGAAGAAAGTGATATCAGTATTGATAAATCAAAGTCTTCAGATGTGAAATATACTCCAGTAGACATGGGTCAATGTTTTTCCCAAATGATAGTTAAGGTGCCATTTCTAGAGATGATGAGAATCAAAGAACACAAGGAAAAAGTGTTTTCATTATTAAACAATGTACCCATAATAAAGGTCCAAAGTCTAGAGAATGTTGGCAAGAAACCAATTAAAAAAGGGAAGTAAGTTGAGGTGTTAACATTTGATATTCCTCAAATTTTATTGAATACAAATTCTTCCCCAAAGGTTGTTGAACCATTTTTTCTTTCATTAATAATTAATGGGAAGATGCTGAAAAATTGTATGATTGATTCAGGAGCATCTAATACTGTTATGCTAGTGGAAATAATGAGGTCAATGGGATTACATGTTGATACTCCTCATGGGAGGTGTCAAGCTATGGACTCTAGAGAGGTCCCTATGATTGGTACCATTGAGGCTATGCCTTATAAATTAGCAATCTTCCCTGATGTAGTAATGACTATAAATGTTCTTGTGGTTGACATACCACCACATTATGGCATGTTGCTATCAAGAAAGTGGAGTGCTTCAATGGGAGGTAGTATAGAAAGTGATTTATCATATGCTACTTTTAACATTGCTGGAGATAATGTTAAGGTGTTAAGAGAGAGTAGAACTCCACACATGATAGGAAGATTTGAAGACACTAACATTAATTGTTGCATTGATATGGATATGGAAAATTTTAGGATACAAAAGAATGAACTTTATTATCAGCATGGAGAGGTTGATCCTCTAAACAGAGAGTTAATTATGCAAGGAGATGGATTGTGGAAAATGTACTTTGATGGGGCTTACTCAAAAGAAGGATCAAGGGCAGGTGTATTGTTGGTATCTCCATCAGGTACAACTTTTAAGTATTCATTTTTATTACCCTGCCAATGTACAAATAACACTGCAGAGTATGAGGCTTTGTTTCTAGGACTTGAAATTGCTATCAAACATGGGATAAAATGTTTAAAGGTTTATGGTGATTTTGAGTTGGTGGTAGCTCAAGTTAGATCCAAATATGCAGTAAATAATGATAGATTAAAAAGGTACAAGTATGCTATTTGGGATCAAATTGAAATGTTTGATGCCTTTGACATAAGTTGGATAGAAAGGTAAAAAAATATAATGGCTGATTTTTTAGCAAATGTTTCTTTAAAAACTGATGATTTGACCTTACATGGGTTGTCAATATTGGAAGTCAAGACAAGACCAGTTGTACCGGACAAAATATACAACTGGCAGGTTTTTCAGGATGACCAAGATATTTTGAGGTTTATGCAATGTCTAGACCATTATGAGAACCAGAGTATAGATTGTAATACTTTGCTAGAAAATAATGATGGAAAAGACTAAATTTTGGGAAATAAGGTTGTCTAGTTAAGTTCTAATCAGATTCCTAGGGGTTTGGTTAAACTTGAAGCATTGTTTAGTAGTCAACAAAATGATTCAACAAAGTTAAGCAATGCCAAAGTTGAGGATTTGGAGGAAATATATTTAGGATCTGAAATAGTCCTCAAATTGTTTATATTGGAAAGGGTTTAGACTCTCATATAAGGATAAATTTGATCAAACTATTAAGAAAATATAAACATGTCTTTGCTTGGTCATATGAGGATTTGAAAGCCTATAAAGAGGATCTTTTTCAACATGAAATCCCATTAAAGTCAGATGTGAAATCATTTAGGCAAAAATAGAGGCCTATTAACCCCTTGTTGGCTCCTAAAATGCAACAAGAATTGATAAAATTAAAGGATGTTGGGATAATCCAGCCAATCAGACATTCAACTTGGGTATCAAATTTGGTACCAGTCAGAAAAAAGAATGGTGATATCAGACTGTGTGTGGATTTCAAAAATTTAAATATTGCTTCATTAAAAGATAATTATTCCTTACCTAATATGGAAGCAATGTTGCACAAGGTGACTGGTTGTGAGTTGTTGTCTATGATGGATGGTTTCTCAGGTTATAACCAAGTCTTAGTTAAAGAATCAGAACAATACAAAACTGCATTTACCACCCCATGGGGAACCTATGTTTATATCACAATGCCATTTGGACTAATAAATGCAGGGGCAACTTTTCAAAGGGCCATGGATGTTGCTTTTAAAGAATTCATTGATTTATTTATGGTCATATATAATGATGATTTAACTGCATATTCTAAGAAAGCTGAGGATCACTGTGATCACTTGGACAAAATTTTCAATAAAGCATTAGAATATGGGGTCTCACTGAATCCCAAGAAATGTCATTTTATGGTGCAAGAGGGTAAGATTCTTGGGCACATAGTGTCTAAGGAAGGGGTGAGAATAGACCCTGAGAGAGTGGAAGAAATTCAAAGGGTTATTGCTCCAAAGAACCTAAAAGGAGTACAATATTTCTTAGGAAAGATCAATTTTGTCAGAAGGTTCATAGAAAACTTTGTAGAGATAGTTAAACCTATTGTAAAGTTGTTAAAGAAAGATGCCAAATTTATTTGGAATGATGAAGCCCAACAGGCATTTGAGAAAATAAAGAAAGTAGTGCAAGATGCTCCAGTTTTAAATTCTCCAGATTATACTAAGCCTTTCTCTTTGTTTTCATTTGCATCTTTTCATACAATTGCTGCTATTTTACTATAAAAAGATGAACAAGGATTTGAACATCCAATAGCTTTTTATAGTCAATCCCTACAAGCTACAGAACTTAATTATCAAATAATGGAGAAGCATGCTTATGCTTTGGTAAAAGTTGTGAATTCTTTCAGGCCATATTTGTTTTGTGCTCAGATAAAGGCATATGTTCCTCATTCAGCAGTTAAAGATATCCTTACACAGTCAGAGGTTACTGGTAAGAGGTGTAAATGGATAGCCAGAATTTAGGAGTTTAACCTTGAGATCCATATTACAAAGTTGATAAGAGGACAGGGTTTGGCTAAAATCATGACAGAATAAAACTTGGATTTAGTAAAAATAAATCAAACAAAGATACATGATCAAACTACTACAAGCATAGAGAGGCAACCATTTTCTACTAATATTGTGTTTTTCCTCAAAAATGCCAAGTGTCCTGATCATATGTCAGAAAATCAGAAAAGAAATTTGATATTGCAAACTCAAAGACACACTTTCATCAAAGGTGACTTGTATTGGAAGGATAAGAATGGTGTATTGTATTTATGTCTTGATAAATACCAAGCTGGAAGAGTTTTATGTGAAATGCATGATGGAGAATGTGGGGGTCATTTTTCTGCTAAGACTACTACCAACAAGATTTTAAGGGCTGAGTATTATTGGTCCAGTTTATTCAAAGATACTTATGAATATGTCAAAAGGTGTGAACCATGTCAAAGGTTCTCAAACAAGCTGAAATTTTCAGGTGCTCTGTTGTTAAATCCAGTAAGTACTAAAGCTCCTTTTACTATGTGGGGAATAGATTTTATTGGTGAATTCGAAGAGAAATCTAGTGGGGGACACAGTTGGATACTTGTAGCCATAGATTATTTTACTAAGTGGATTGAAGCCACCCCTAAAAAGAAATCAACAAGCAGGGTAGTCACTGAATTTCTCATGGAGAATATTATAACCAGATTTGGTGTACCTGCTAAATTAGTAATGGATAATGCCATGAGTTTTAGATAAGAAGAAATGATAGATTTCTATGAAAAATATGACATCATAATATCATATTCATCCCCATATCATCCACAGGCTAATGGACAAGTTGATTCTAGTAATAAGAATATATTGAAAATATTAAAAAGAACTCTTGAAAAGAATAAAATAGCATGGCATACTAAGTTGAAACTAGCACTTTGGGCTAACAGAATAATAGTTAAAAAAGAAATTGAATTATCTCCATTTGAGCTAGTGTATGGTCTATAGAAAAGAATTCCTATCAACAATTTATTACCAGTATATCAGTTTATACAAGAGGAACATTTAGATGGTTCTGACAATATGCATAATATAATGACTCAGTTGGTAGAATTGGATGAAGTAAGAAGAAATAGTCAAAAGGAAAACCTAAATTTGCAACAGAAGATGAAATACCTTTTTGAAAAAAGGGCTACTAAAAGAAAGTTCCAATCTGGTGACCTGGTTCTTCAGTGGAATGCAAGAGCAGAAGATAAAGGAAAACACAAGAATTTTGAATCTTTATGACTTGGACCATTTATTATCTCACATAACTTTGGAAAAGACTCTTACTTGTTAAAGAATATGGATGGAGAAGATTTTGAGTTGCCTGTGCATGGGCAATTCCTGAAGCCCTTTTTCAACTAAGAACCAATGTTCATGCACAAGTAAGTATGTATTATAGTGTGAATATTTTCCTTCGGTTATGTAAATGCTGTAAATAGTTTCCCTTCTATTTTAGGTTAGTTGGAGTCCTCTTTGTTTTTTGTAGTGGTCTGCAACTAGAGATTTTGTGGTTCTTTTCCATAAACAATGTTTAGTCAATCATCAGGTAGAGCCATTATTGGTTGTATTCCTAGTTTTTTTGGTTTGCCCTAAAAAAAATTTTGTCCTATTGCCAATTTGTATCCTAAAAATTAGAAAATCTATCCTAATTGAATTATCCCTGTCAAAAATCTAGATGAATAGTGAAAAACCCAAAACCCTAAGCTATCTTCTAAGTGAAAATGTAGAAGAGCCCTAAAATGTCAATCGAGTTTCTATTTTTGCATTACCTTTTTGAAAAGATTAAGTTATAAAAAGTCATGTGCCTTTTTAATGGTCGCCGAGTTGCTTAATCCTAAAAGCATATTCCATTTTATCATGAGACTTGGGGATTAACTATTGTCGGGATGTCTCAAAAGGAAAAAGAATATTCTTTGTAAGTTATGAGACTTAGCAAAGTCCTTCAGTCGCAAAGTCTCCCAATGAAAAAAATATGATCTGGCGACATGGAGACAAGCGGTTAAGTCGCGGTGTCACGCAATGTATCCTGCAGTTAGTAAATTATCATGAGACTTAGTTATTACTTCAGTCGCGGGGTTTCCAGATTAGAACACAGTTAGTGATAAGTTTAAATGATTCTCTCGCCATGTCTCTAGTTGAAAAGTCAGTTAAGTAAAAGATTCAAAGACCTAGCGACAAATCGCAAATTGATTGAAGTATATGGTGGTCGGGTAGTCGCTGGTTAAACATGGTAAGTTAGCATCTTTTCAATGATTTGGAGACAAACAATAAAGATGAGACATGTGTCTACAGTGAATAAAACAAAGTGTATCAGTCACGTGGTCTCCCAGTAGGAAAAATATCATTTGGCGATTAAGAGACTAAAAGATGTAAAACTATATATTTTAATATTGTCACGGGGTCTCCAAATGATGTAGGGTTTTCAAAATATATTCGGTGACCTAGCAGAGGCATCAGATGCAGGATAAGATAATATCAATGGTAGTCGCTGAGTCTCTATCAAATTTGCATAAGATTAAAATGTTCTCACGACAATGAGATTAGCTTTAGTCGCATAGTCTTTGAGTTAAAATTAAAAGATAAGGTTTCGGGGGCTATGTCACGAAGTCTCCAAAGGAAATAGTAAAAAGCAGTCTTATTTAGCGATTGGGTGACTAAGGGTAGTCGCAGAGTCTTGTAAAGTTAAAAGAACATTTAGAGACTTGGCAATAAGAGTTTAAAAAATGAAAAGTAACCATGGTTGCAGGGTCTCTAAATAAACTCTGAGTTTTCCAATACTACTAGCGACTTGGATTCATTTGGTCGTGTGATCGCAAAAGTTAATCATGGTTAAGCTAGGGTGAAGAAAATCATATAGTTGCTAGATCTCCAGAAGAATTGAGAGTTAAGAGATTTGATTAGCGACAAGGAGATAATGTATAGTCGCTTGGTCACCAAATAAGAAAAGTGAAAAAAGTGGCAGTTGCTGACATGACAATGTAGAGATTCATCATCCAATAGAAATATAGGAGATTAATTACTGTGTGAAAAAGGTAGCTGAGATGTCTGTGGAAGAACCAATCATATCAGGACATGTCATTTTGTTCAAATTTTATAAGGGTTTTTCTGAAAATGCACTCATATGAATTTGATTTCCTATCAAGTTCATGAGCTATGGCTAGGATTTCAATTAATACCACAGAAAATAAACTTGAATGCAAAATTGATTGTCTCTTCAATGATGATCTAAGTAATTTGAAAAGTTACCATAAAGGGATGATCGCAGGTTTATTTTCATTCATCATACATCCAGAATTTCAGAGCGGAGAATTTGCTAGGTTTTCTGTGTCTAGCAAGCAGGAATTGATCAATTTCAGGGTAATTCTCCAGTTTTCAAAGTTCATGAATTGTCTTCAATGCACAGAGAAGAGTAAGGAGTCCTGAGAGAAGATTTGTCTCAATATCGGTGAAAGAGAAGTGAAAACAGAACAAGATGAGTAGAGCAGTTAGTGTGGCTTCTACCAGTGGGAAGAACGATGAAGTAGATGAAGATGCCAAGGGGAAAAGGAATTTTTCTGATGAATTTTTGAAGCTATTACCTAGGTCTACACAGAATAAGAGGGAAAATGCCAACATACTGGTAGATGAATACTGTGAAATCAGAGATGCCCGTACACCAGGTTCTACAAGTTTTTCTCTCTATAACTATTTTTATAATAGCTGATAAGACCATCCCAATATCAAACCCTTGGACTAGTGGTTTGGCTAGGTTAATTGTTCCTGATGTCTATGTAGATGTAGACTTGTTTCTAGGATTAGAAAACCACTACGACTCCTTGTCTAGGATGATTAAAAAGAGTGATGGTACTGCATAGTTAATTCTGAATAGGAATTCATTTATGCAAGCTTTTGGTTTATATCGTACCATGTCCACCAAGATTAATATTACCAGACAGGAGGAAAGGTATAGGTTACAGCCTGGGGTTGCTAGGTACCAATTACAAAAACATATCCTTAAGGAGGTTAGAAACCATATTTCCCCTTACCAGGAACTGCACCTTACTATTTCAAAGATTTACACTTCTATATCAAGTACATTGCATATGCTTTGTGTAGAGTGTTGGGTATAGATGGAGGAGATGAGAAGATAAATTATGGAGTTTTAATGATGGTATTAGATTTACAAGATGTGCATTCTAGTACTATTAATGACTATATATAGTACATCATTGATATAATGCATGAGGGGTTTGTAGCTGTGCAGAAGAAGGATAAAGATCCTAAGTTTTTACATTATTCTATCCTGATGCATTTGTTATTCCATTACAATTATGGTATCATGAATTTAAACAATTTGAACCCCCAGATACCACCTGATAGTACAACCATCACTAATACCCACTGATATTATGAAGTATGAATACTATGTTTTATTAAAATGTTGGAAATAGACTTAGGCATCAAGGCATAGGAGCCAGGATAACAAAATAGTCACCTTCCTTTCAATATACCAGATTCTTATTAAGGCAAGATATTGGACCCACAATGACCTTGAAAATTCATATCCTTGGGTACATTATGATTCGTATACCTTAGTAAGAATTTGGATCAAAAAATAGACAAGGAAATTGTTTCAACCTCACCGTAGTTTACACAGAACAAAGATCAAGATATATGTGGCTATCCACCCATAGTGGCAGCTCTTATCATAAAAATCCAAGTTAGGTGAAATTTAGAGGATCATTTGGAACAATCAACATACACAGAAAACCAAGAAAGCATTATACCCCCTATCCTTGTGACCCTTTGTCTTTGTGCAGACATCATTGAGTAACTAAGAAGACATAATAAATCATCAATTGAGAACCAATCAAATAAAATTTATAATTACTTAAATGCCCCTAGTTGAAAACATCATCAGGACATAAAAGAATCATAATCAAACCAATAGCCAACTGTGTGTTTAGGTAGTACTTGTTCATTCATATGTCAAACATAGTAGAGATTCATCAATTAGAAAACTGGAATATAAGCAATATGGTGTCTTGTGTCCATGCATTGATAGGATAATCCGTTCATGTTTGTGATCCAATAGAGACTTGCAGGAACTCTATTAATGTAAATGTCATGTCTGGATATGTGATGTTTGAAAAGACACCCTTGTTTTGGAAAGTGACATTGTTTTGCATGTATCAAGAAATATTGTGTTCGCGAGGCAAACCATCCTAGAGAAACCTAGCAATTGTGACCTACTATGCTAGAAAAGATGCCCCCAATGCAGAATGACTTATTCCTAAGATGTAAAGATAGAAAAATCCCAAGCGAGGATAATATAGCCATTTAGGAAATGAAGTTAGTGTTTGAGCACAGGCATACTTATGATGGCCTAGTATCAGTAGTGCTTTGATAGATGGAGTGTATAACACAAGTGACGCCTGATTACCAAGTTTTCACCACGTGGAAAGATCTTTTCTTTCTTTTTGGTACCAAGATGCCTATTTTACTAGGTGCTCATCAAGGCACTTTTCTTTTTTTCAATTTTTTTGCTATTTTTTCTTTTTTGAATGTTTTTGTAGTATCAAGGCGCCTATTTTCCAGGTTTTCATCAAGGAAACCCTTTTTATAGGATCTTTTCCACTATTTTTGGATTTCTTCAAGATCAATTTTCTGAATGTTTTTGGTATTTTGTGAGACCTTTTTGCTGTACAGGCTCTGCTAGCCGAACATCAAGCGTAGAACCACTTCAAATGTATAGTGTTGATAGGATCTCAAAGAACGTCTCCCTCAGGTGTAGCTAACTGATAAGCTCCAGTCCCAAAAGTAGCAGTGATAACATAAGGTCCTAGCCAGTTAGGTTCAAATTTTCCTTTCTCCTCCCTGTTAGGCTGGTTCTTAGGATTCTCCTTGAGGATGAGATCTCCTACTTCAAATTTGCATGATTTAACCTTCTTGTTGTAACCTTTGGATATACATGCTTGATACACTTTGAGGTGATCAAATGCCTATTGTTTGCGCTCATCTAGTAAGTCCACGGAATTCACCCTATCTATGCGGTACTACTTGTCAGTAACAAGACCTTGTAAAGATATCTGCAAAGATGGGATTTAAACCTCAATGGGTAGTACGACTTCAACGCCATAGACTAGAGAAAATGGTGTGGCTCTAGTTGGTGTTCGGATGCTTGTTCTATAGGCCCATAGTGTCAGATTTAGTTGTAGATGCCACTCTCTACCAGACTTGCTCACAAACAAACAAATTGAAAAGAAAATGAGAAATTATAAAAAAAAACTAAAACAATTAATATCTTAAACATGAAAAGTGATTTTTAAAGTGAAAGAAACTAAGTGCATTTTTAGTCTAAATAAAGTCAAAGCATAGTTAGAAGATAGATTTTTTTTTTAGATGTCATAAGTTTTTATATAATGAAAGGCTTCTTCCATATTTTTTAACCCTTTGTGTCTTTGTCACACATTAGTGAGCACATTAAATATATCAACTACATTGACTTGGATGGCAAATGGCACTGTAGGTGATCTCAGCAAATGCCATAATTTTTTTTTGGTCCATAGTAGAGCTCAAAAAAATTATATTGCAATGATTGTTCCATCTATGAGCCAATGAGAAAGAAAATAAAAACTTTCAAGAAAAATCATTGAAAATCTAGAAAATATAGAACATTACATATATAGAAACATTTCAAAAAATTCAAAAAGATGATTGGCTAACAAAAGAAAGAAAAAATGAATAGTTGCATTTCATTGAATGCTATAGTATCCTGCTTACGACATGAACTAATAATAAAGTTAGATATTGTTTCAAAACATATAATTTGGGATGTTTAAAATGGGCAAAAGACAACTTTTTGGACCATGGAAAGGATTCTAGGAGTTATTAAGGAACCCAAATTTAAATGAAATAAGAGAGGAAATGTTGAGAGTATGGGGATCAAAAGTAGGAAACTATGTGGAAAGAATAAATTTTGGTGGCCAAGGAAAATGGAAATAGAAATCATTGGATAACCTAAATGCCCTAGGCAATTAGAAACAAGAATTAAAGAACATATATAAAATAGAAAGGTGAAGCTCTCAAATAAAGAAGAAACTATTCAATGGTGTCGAACAAAACCCTGGGAATATGAAGTTAAAATGGGACACAAGATTAAATAAGCTCAACAATAAAAGAAAATGATTGGTCTACACATTTATTTTGGAATAAGTATTGCCTTCCTAAAGCGAGGGTTTAAACTTGGCTAGCATTGTAGAATATAGGGACTAGAAAGATGCATATTATGTAAGCAAGAAGAGGAAACAATGGATCACTAATTGAATTGTCATTATGCAAAAAAAATGCTAGTTATACTTCATGGGG
This sequence comes from Thuja plicata, assembly GCA_018584345.1. Lineage (NCBI taxonomy): Eukaryota > Viridiplantae > Streptophyta > Pinopsida > Cupressales > Cupressaceae > Thuja > Thuja plicata. The sequence goes on from MU221472.1 coordinate 224,020, forward strand.
AAACCTGGTTGGAAGACTCCATTCAGTAAAAATTTGAGGCAACAATTCATCACTTGGCATCTAATCAAGAAGAATTGGTTCTTTCATCATCTCTAGTTCATACTACTTGTATGTATCATTTGGGAGGTGTGGAAGGATAGGAATTATAGGATATTATAGGATAAGGAAATGGATTGGAAATTACTAGTTGAGAAAGTTGAGCTATAGATTTTTGAATTGATCAACTCTACTACATATAAGATAAGCCCTATCAAACTAAATTTTACTTTCTAGGATGATGAAATCATAAAATATTTTGATGGGCCTTTCCATGCCCTCATTAATGGGGCTTGAAATGTTAATCTTTCAATCACTGACCGAAACAAATTAAATTGAATAGCCCCTAACCAAGGTTGGATTAAAATAAATTTTGATGATGCCATTAAGGGCAATGTGGGTCCAAGCAATGCAAATTGTATTGTGCGTGATCATCAGGGACTAGTCTTTAGATCAAAATCTTCAAGACAACTTCTAGACATTGCAACCCTCTTCTAAAGATGAGACTAAGATAAAAAATTTGATATTGCAAAACTTATGGATACTGCAACCCTCTTTCAGAGACAAGACCAAGATAAAAACTTTCAAATATTGTAAAAATTTTGAATACTATAACCCTCTTCTAGGGACAAGACCTCACTGATACTAAAAGTAGTAAAAATTTTGACATCAATGATAATAAAATATCATTTGTGCTATAATTTCTTCATTTTTCATTGATGTTGGAATAATGGAAGGGTGTGTACTAAGAGGGGAGGGGTGAATCAGTACCCTTAAAACTTTTATCAATTAACCTTAGTAATCTTTTCTTGTATTATCGACCATATTTATTTTCTACCTTATGTATGTAATATCATAACATAAATGTAAGTGCATGTAAACAATCATAGAAATATTCATAAAACTTAGTTACACATGACACAAGAATTGGTAACACAAAAAACCCCTGTTAGAAGGTAAAAACTATGGTGGGGATGAAACCCACAAAGCTTCACTATCTGTAGAATGGAAGGTATCGCTTAAGGCTACAAGTTGTGATCACTTCTAATGATCTTACCCTGTTAGGAGTAACATGTTAGACTTGTTAAGCCTACTTTGTTAAGAGATCTTAACAACACAATGTATGTGTGCACTCGGTTAAGAGATTTTCAATAAGAATGTTAAGTCCACCTTCTTGAAGGATTTCTTCTATTTTCTACAATTGTTAGAGAGTAGACAAAAATGCTTATGACCTAATAACTTGCAATCTTGAATTCCTCAACACAGATCCTTTAAGTTCACAAAATTATGTATCACCTAATTGTGATGAATAATACCTTTGTTCTTATCGGTAGTCTTGAATCTAGTTCTTCATAAATCAATTCTTCCTTTTGTCCTTCTGCATGAAACTCTCTGTCTGATCAATAGATGTCTTCTCCAGCTACAATCGTCATGTTCTTGATTGATTATACATCTATATATACAAAGGTTTTGACCTAATTAGGTTTCATGCTTTACAAGAAAAACTCTATGATCAAAGGTTTACAACTTGACCTTGATCTCCTAGTTTGCATGTATAAAATCAGTTAAACTGATTAAATCCATTACTTATGATTTACTTGATCCTCAAGAAATGGTTTTATAGCTAAGCATAAATCTATTTTTAAGACTAGAGTGCTTTAGCTTACATGTAGTTCAGATCCACTTTTCTCAGGAATAAAATTGTCTCTCGGTAGACTGGTGCTCAAGTTACTTTGTAGACTGTGTTCTCGAGTTACTCTATGAACTGTGCTCTTAGTTTACTCTTTGAAATATATGTCGGTGATAGTGCTATCGGTGTTCACTGATTTTGGTGACCTCTGCGCTTAGACATTTTCAATGACCTTTGCACTTGATTGTTTTAATGACCTCTGTGCTTGACTCAATGCTATCCCTCGGTGATCATGTAACCGATGGTCAAAAAATTGTTTCCTTGTATACTAATGACAACTTATTATCCTTTAATGATTATCAATCTCCCCCTTTGGCATTATTATCAAAAAATTATGTTTTGGAGATTTGATTCTGAACAGTTGATTGATTGTATGTTTGTCATTGACGACAACATATAATACACATCAGTACTTCTGTATGTACTTATCCATATGATGACATGAAGACCGGCGTGGATAGATACATGTTTTTGACATGTTTACTATGCTATTTTCATACACGCAAACTTAGATATGATGTTTCAGTAAAGATATGTAATTCTGTTATTGACAGTTACAGTTCTAGAGGATTAACGGTTTAAGGCCTACGTATGTAACGTGTTGATTGAGTTGCACGTATCTTCTATATATGTGTGTGTGTATTCATGATTAATTATGAGTTTTTGATACTAATCTAAATGCGTCAAACTTAATTCAAGAATATTGCAAAGTTATGGTAAAATTGCTGAAGCTGACTTAGTGAAGCGACGCGTCTGTTCAGCATTGACTTGCGCGGTTGTAATTATACTTGCACACTTAGTAGAGCCAAAAAGGATGTTATGAAGAGTTTTATAAAAGGTCCCATGATCTCATAATTGGAGTATGTATTTATACAAGGTCATTTATGATAAGAAAATTTGCGAAAGCCAAAGATTGACAAGCAGAGCAGAGTGTTGATGCAGCAGAGCTATATTTATCATATGTTGATAATATAGATGTTTATGTTGAAGCATTTAGAATACATATTAGATTTTTATATTTCTTTACAAGAGGTTAAAGCATTGGCACATAAAAGGAACTGATCAGACAATCAGTGTCACATACAATAGTTCATCCTATTGATACAATGTGTATCAAATATTCAGAAGGTTGTAGCCTTCACCACTTAGACAATGAGTCCTTGGACAGTGAGTCCTCCACCCCTAACAGGGTTACATGTAAAACACTCCTAATAGGTTCTGACCCTTAACCAGGTTAACTATACTACTACATTGTATTGTACAACTCCTAACAAGGTTGAAGAATCTTTTAATAGGGATTACTATAAACAGTATAGTTCTTTATGGGTACTAATTCTCACCGGGGTGTTTACCATTTGGTTTCCCCGTAACCAAATTGATGTGTTGAGTAATGTGTTATCTGAATGTGTATTTACTTTGTATCAATCTGGTTTAATAAGTACAAAATATTTAAAGTTGCAGATAACTGATTCACCCCCCCCCCCCCCNTATTCCCCCCCCCCCCCCCCGTCTCAGTTATCTCTGAAGTATTCTAACAATATGTTCAGTATATACACCAAGTGTTTACCTTGTCAATGAATCCCCCTATGTGCATGCCTCGGTATAGTGTATGTACATATTTCCTCCTTTGTGTAATTCCCTCTTTGGTATGTTTTCCCCTTTGACATGTTTTCCCCCTTTGCAAGGTATATACATTTTTCCCTTTTTTAATGTATACATGTATTTTCCCCCTTTATTGAAAATAATGACAAAGGTGTAGTACTTACGGCTTGTCAAATATTTGAGCATGGGACTTTTGAATGTTTTTCATCTTCTTCTCCCATTGCTCCTTGAGGTGCTCAAGGGTCATGTGCTCCAAAGTGATTATGGCATGCATGTCATATATACTCTAAGTGACTGACATCTCTAGGGTGACAATTAATGTCTTTGCCAAAGTCATGTGTTTCAAGAACAATGTGAGATTCAGTAGTAACATAGCTTGGAGCTCGATTACCTCATCTTTGATTTTTTTTTTAGCCTTTTGTATCTCAAGAATCAACCGTTTTGATTCTACAATCTTCTCATAATGAAATTGGAATGCATTTTCCTCGGTTTTGAGACTTTGTGCACTAGCTTTAAGATCCTCATCTATTTTAGTTATCTTTTCACTATGCTCGGTAGTGAAATTCTCTAGTCTACACAACTTTTGAACTAAGTTAACTACTTCTGATATTATTGGTTCCAATGTAGTTACTAACTTATAAAGTTTTACCTTATTTTTTGCCACTTTTTGGCTGATCTTCTTTGTGAGCTTATAGTGACACTTCTCTTCTGCATGTTCCTCAATGACCTTATTAGCTTCTACATTCTATGATGCTATGGCCTCGGTTAGAACTGATAGTTGATCAAGGATGGGTGCATTTTGATCAATCTCTATGTCAAGAACTATCTGCAATAGGATTTCCTTTGTAGTATCTAGGACTTGTGAATTTTTGTGCTCTTTCTTGAGCTTGTCTTGTATTTCCTTCCTTTTGCATAGTTCTCCATACTTGGTTAGTGACTCAAGATCCAGTGTTCTTGGACAATAGTCGAGTATAGCTATTATTTTATTAAGTGTGATTGGTGCTTTACTCTTCTTCTTCTTCTTCTTCAGAATAGTACTAGCAGTAGGGGAAGGAAGGATTATAGCAAGATCCTTCTCTGTCTCTGTTGACTTCGGTGATTTCCTAGGAGGTGTAGTGCCTTTGGTATGCTACTCGATATGAACCTTTTGGTCGGTTGTAGATATCTCTACATCAACCTTGTTTTTATCTGCAGCCTTGTTTTCCTCTTCGGTTTCCTTGGCAAGGGCATCACTCAGTTTATCCTCTACACTTGTATCTTTCTTCTCCTCATTTGTGTCTTTATTCTCCCCATTTTCATCACCTTTCTCCATCGGTTTGTTTGCATCAGGCTCAGGTGTTTTCTCCTTTTCTTCAGATATTATATTGATAGCTTGTATCAATAAAGGCATATTACCTGGTACATTTTCCTATGCAACATCAGTGGTGTCATTTTCCTTTATTTTCTCGGTGGAAATACTTACATCTTCATCATTATTGGGATCATCATCAAAATCAATATGAGTTATATCTTTTACAGTGATTTTTGGTGTTTCTCCTAATGATTGCAATATCTGAGGTATGTCATCCATGGCCTTACTTGCCTCTGTTGTCAAATCAATCGGATTGACATCCTCAATGTCATTGATGAAGATATGTTCGAGGCTTGGTGTGGCCTCCTTTTCCTCATTGTGAGCTATCTCAGTGATAGCTAGTACCTCCTTAGGTGGATTAAATATTTGCGTATAAATATAATTTCTTTCTATATAAAGCTCTTCTAACCTGTCTTGCAGGACTTTGTATGCTCTTGTCTTTGCTGAAAATTTCTTTGCATGTTCATTGTTTCATCAATTTCTTCAAATGTGGACTCAGGCATGAATGTAACTAAGGATCTTTATCTTAGTTGTTTCTCCATGTGCAGTGCATAAGTCCACCTTGCTGATATTTTATCTTGCAACTCCTGTGGAATCTTGTTGTTGAATTGTATGGGTACATACTTGTAAGAAATTGTAGCCTTAATGATGGCTTCCTCTATCTTGTCTTGATCCTCGATAGATAGTGTAGTCCATTGTCTAATATTATGATGTGATATGTTGCTTGTATTGATGATTGAATCTGCAATTTCATCAATTGTTTTAGGTATTTTAGCCTTTTCTTCTAAGATTCTTTGTTCTCTTTTATCCTTTTCTATATCATCCTTGTCTTCTTTTCCTCTTGGATATTTCCTTCTATTTTTTGATGTTGATTGCCTGGTAGAGGATGTATTCTTCCTTTTCTGATATGTTCTCACCATTCCTTTCTTCAAGGGTGGTGAGTCTACCTCTTTTGTATTTTTACTCCAAGTTCTTGATGCAGTCGTCACATTGGTAACCTTTGTTTTCTTGACAGGTTGTGCATCTGATTCAGTAGACTCTGAATCACTTAACTCTTTACCTTCACCAATGGGTAATTGTCCCTTGGTGACATCTTGTTCCAACTCTTCATCCTTTACCATTTTTGTCTTCTTTCAGTCTATTTTCTTCACTACTAAGCCAGTCTTGATTCTAGACTTGGATTCCTCGTGCTAAATCTACTTAATGATTTGTCCACTAGTTCATTCAGTAAGGCTTCAATAGCCTTTATATCTTGATCAATGTTGATCTCATAGTCCAATGGTGGTAACCATGTTGTTCTTGGTACAACTGGTTTGATAAGTGTTGTATCGGTGTCCACTATGAAACATATGTCATCTTTGTATTGTTCAACCAGTTGTGTAGGGATTCTCATATTTTTCTACACTCTATCCTTGAAAGTGGTGAAGTATGCATCTATTATAGATGTGAAGTTATCCCCTAGTGACTTAATGAGTTTACTAATCTATGTAGTTATTGGTCGGGTTGTGTCCCAAGTGACATTAGCAACAGAAGGGAAGACATTATGAAAATAAAAGATTGTGCAACTTACATGTATTAGATATGAATGATCTATTTGTCTGCATGTTTTCTTCCAGTTGATTCAGTAGTATAAGAAGTGTCAACTGCTCCACATGCTATGCTGTTGATTCTGCTAGCTTGGAATATCTTGTACCTAATCACACATGCATCAAACTTTATTTCAGGGTCATTGATTGTATTAAGTTTCAATCCTCTTGGACATCCCTTTCTTCCTTAGTTTTTTGATCTCATTGTGTGGAGGGTTTTTTAGGGATTTTTCCTTTTTGGTTATTAAATAACCTGTTACAGCATGAATCACATCCTTTGTGATAAATTTTGGTTAATCCAACCACATTTTTCTATCATGTACCTGACTAAGTACAATGCGTATCCATTCGGTCTTGAACTCTCTTAGGAACAGTAGGGCATTGGTTAACCCTTTCTCCTCAATGTGCTTGTATTTGTCTTTTAGGTTTCCATCCTTACATAGCTTCTGGTAAGATTCTTCAATCTCAAGATCTCTGATCTCTACAACCTTGTAGTGGATGTATGTGTGGATATCTTCAACCAACAAAACCCTAGGAGGGATACTTGAAAATGCTCCCTTGTCGTCGGGTTGAGAAGCAACCTCAGGTCAAAACTTATATTTAGGCTCCTCACAAGTTGTGTTCTTAATCAGGTTGATCTTCTTGTCCTTTGTGTTCTTGATCTTTGAGACTCGCGAGGTAGTTTCCAATGTTCATGAAATATTTAGGGCTTTTTGTAATAAAATTGTTAGCTCAATGAGTCTAGATACTCACTTGATCTTTGTTGTGGATGGTTGAAATCTGTCAGAGTAGCCTTTGAATCTTTTATGAATCATTCTAGAATCTTGTCATTCTTAGTCACTCTTCTTCACTTTGTTGTTTTCACTTTATCAGTTGGTGAATGAATGAGCTCTTTATTTCCCTATTTATAGAAAATAACCTAAGTGATTCATTGAATACTTCAACTACCACTCGGTCAATGAAACAAAGACGCTCGGGTATCATACCAAAGTCTTCATCCTCAATGATTATAAAAGGCTTGGGGTAGGTGACAACTTAGTTGTACTTTTCACATGTTCACCACCGGTGCTCAGTATATAGTGAAGACTTGCTTGTCTTTCACATGTTTACCGACGATGCTCAGTTTATATTGACCAACGAAACTAGATTCACAAAATCATAACAAGTAATATCATAGTGCATCTCCATTCATGCTAATTTGTCATATTATTAATGAATATTGGAACTGATATAAAATATAGCTTTGTACAGTTCATTTCCATACTTACTTGTATAGCTTAGGTGGGGGTGGTGGAATCACCTAATCCATTAGATGAGGTGTCACCAACTGTATTTCTTGGTCCGGCATTGTCATTGATTGAATCTTTCCTCCACATTTGATTTCTCATTCTCCTTATGTCTTCAATAGTATTTCCATTTGAAAAAGTTCTTGACTTGGTCTCTACAGTCCTTGCTTAGGTGACCGACCTTATGACAATGTAAGAATGTCATTCCGGAGCTAGTCCAGTTTCTAGATCTTCTTATCCATTTCCTCATGTAGTTAGCAACTATGTGTCTATATCTACCATATTCTATGCAATTTACCCATGTGTTGTAATCCCAAACATATGAGTTACCGACTCTTCTCAATTTATAAGCATTTTCTTGCTCTTTAGGTTTCCAGACTTGTTTTTTCTTTTTCCTGCATTCATGAGATGTGTGGCCATGCATTTTGCAAGTAGGAAATTATTTTTCCATGTAGGATTCCTTCTTTGGTTGGTTCAACTTAGATCTACATTCATGTTCTTTGTGTCCATGCTTGTTACAATTATAACAATTACCTATGAATGTAGAATTAGATTTAGGAATACCTTTAGCTTTGCTCTTGCAAACATTTGATGTGTGTCCTGGTTTTCCACAGTGATTGCATGACTGCTCCTTTTCTCTTGGATTTTGTAGACATCCCTTTGATCATATTGGTTTGATGATTCTCCATTCTTGGTATACCCTAAACTAGTATTGTTGTTGAGTCTTCTTTGTCCATTCATAAATTTATTTATTCTTTTTGTACTTTCTTCATCTTTCTTGATCATATCATTGTGATGGTGTTGAATCCTCACTTCATGCTTTAGTTTCACATTTTATTCTCTTAGTTCACCAATAGCTTCCAATTTCCCATTAAGTTCTATGTTCACTCGGTTGGCCTCAAGACTCATAAGAACTATTTGATTGGTGATCTCATGGTGATGTTTAGTTAGTCTTTGTATCTCATATTCTTTCTCTTGCAACTTCTCAGTGATCTTTCTTCTCTCATTAATAGCCAAAATTCTTTCTTGTTTAGCTTGTCTTGCATTATTCATAACATCAATCATTCTTACAATCTGTGTCTCTTGAGCGATCTACAGTACCTTTACTTTTTCAGTCAAATGTTGATTTATTTCATTCAGACTTTTAATGCTTCCTTCAGATGTGTTAGATGTATTAACATATGCAGATCCTGATGGATCAAATAAATCAGGTATCTCTTCTTCATGATAGTCAGTTTCATTGTAGCTAGATGCCATGAATTTTCTCTCAGCCAATAATTCTTTCATCTTGTTTCTTTCTTCTTTGTATTTCTCAAAGAAAATTTGTATCTCCAACTTCTGATTCTCAATATTTTTGTCAATCTTATACCTTTCCATTATATGATCTTTTCTCTCAAGTGATTTAAACTTTTCCAAATAAGAGATCTAGCTCTGATACCAATTTTTTGAATAATGAAAGGGTGTGTACTGAGAGGGGAGGTGTGAATCGGTACCCTTAAAATTTTTATCAATTAACCTTATTAATATTTTCTTGCATTACCAACCATATTTCTTTTCTACCTTATGCATGTAATATCATAACATAAATGTAAGTGTATGTAAACAATCATAGAAACATTCATGAAACTTAGCTACACATGACACAAGAATTGGTAACGTAGAAAACCCTTGTTAGAAGGTAAAAAATATGGTGGGGATGAAACCCACAAAGCTTCACTATCTGCAGAATGGAAGGTGTTAGTTAAGGCTACAAGTTGTGATCACTTCTGATGATATTACCCTGTTAGGAGTAACATGTTAGACTTGTTAAGTCTACTCTGTTAAGAGACTTTAACAACACAATGTATGTGTGCAATCGGTTAAGAGATTTTGAATAAGGTTGTGAGGTCCACTTCTTGAAGGATTTCTTCTATTTGCTACAATTATTAGAGAGTAGACAAAAATACTTAGGACCTGATAACTTGTAATCTTGAATTGTTGAATACAGATCCTTTAAGTTCACAAAATTATGTATCACCTAATTGTGATGAATAATACCTATGTTTTGCTCAGTAGCCTTGAATCTAGTTCTTCATAATTGAATTCTTCCTTTTGTGTCCTTTTGCATGAAAATCTCTGTCTGATCAATAGATGTCTTCTCTAGCTACAATCATCATGTTCTTGATTGATTATACATCTATATATACAAAGGTTTTGACCTAATTAGGTTTCACACTTTACAAGAAAAACTCTATGATCAAAGGTTTACAACTTGACCTTGATCTCCTAGTTTTCATGTATACAATTAGTTAAACTGATTAACTCCATTACTTATGCTTTACTTGATCCTCGAGAAACAGTTTTATAGATAAGCATAAAGTTATTTTTAAGACTAGAGTGCTTTATCTGACATGTAGTTCAGATCTTCTTTTCTTGGGAATAAAACTGTCTCTCTGTAGACTGGTGCTTGGGTTACTCTGTAGACTGTGTTCTCAGGTTACTCTATGAACTGTGCTCTTTTTTTACTCTTTGAACTATCTTTCGGTGATAGTGCTATCGGTGTTCACTGATTTCGGTGATCACTTTGCTAAGACATTTTTGGTGACCTTTGCACTTGACTCTTTCGGTAACCTCTGTGCTTGACTAAATGGTGTGACTCGGTGATCATATAACTGACTGTCCAAAAATTGTTTCCTTGTATACTAATGACAAATTATGATCCTTTAAGGATTATCAATTGATAGTAACACTTGTGCCGTCTCAAGCATATCATCTCTCCCTTTGGCATCAAGGACAAAGGTTTAAAAAGAATCCTCTCTAAAAGAAATTGATATACATATACAAGTACTTTTCTTTAAAATATTGTTGAATCCCCCGCAATGAGTGTACCAAAAATAAAATAGAAAACTAAAATAATACATCACCAAGTATAGGTATTAAATTAATACCTTCGATAATATATCCTTAAATTGTAATTTCAACAAGGCAAAGGTAGACTCCAAGAGAGAGATGGTTGAAGAGAAAGTAATTTTTTGACATTCAATATGCAATAAGATATGTTATGTGAGATTGTCATTATTTATTTTATGCACCTTCTTCTCAATAGTTTAAACACCTTTGAGAATATCAGATAGAGTTACCATCTTCGAATCAACTACCTCTCCTAGCAAACCAAACTTCCTTTTTATTCGAATCCTTTGATCTTGCAGAAGGTCTATTTGGGAATAAAATTGATTGATCTGCAACTGAATGGAGCCATTGTTGTTCTTTTCCAGATCATGTGCTATTAATTTGAGAAATGTGGGACTCAATTGAGTCCATTTGATCTTTGATGTGTTTGGTGGTATCTGGCCATTTTAGACTGTATCTAAACATACTGAAAGTATTTTTTACACAAATTCTAATTTTTTAAAGTTATCTTGCATAACCGTGTGATATTTCTTGCACAAATTAAATACATCAACCTTTATAACAATCATCATTTTATTAACTTCAACTTTTGCATTCTTTTCAAAGATTATTGTGTAATATTTAAAAGATTTCACTAAAAATTTCAATTTTTGCAGAGCTCAAGAGATGTATCAACATGATCATCTAGTAGGACATCTAGAAATAAATCACTAAATAATCTAAAATACTAGTTTTTATAAGTGTTTCTTTTTCAAGTAGTGAAGAGGACACAATCACTAGTAGAATTTGTAAAACAAATGACTATGTGACTAAAACATTTAGTCATGTGACTAAAACTTTTAGTCACATGCCTAAAAATGACTAAATTCTACTGATTTTTTGTGATTCACAAGTATAAATGACTAAATAAATGGCTATTACTCCTCTATTCTTTTTTCTTTTGAATTTGATCATAATCCATAGAGCTTAAGCCTCCCTCATAGTCCAATAGCAATAAATTACATCCTAAAATTAGACATACCTAAAGAAAGCCATATTTGGGTCCACAATTCTCAGTAGATTATGCACCCAACAATGTTGGTTAAAAAATATAAGTCATTTTGACGGGTCAAACAATCACCTTACGAAGATGTTGTCAAATTTTAAAGAGATGGGTTATGGTAAACCACTACTCATGAAACATGGGTCAATAAACCAAACATATAATTAATGAATCAGAATGGAAAGGATATCCAATGTCGTTTGTCATATAAATGTTATCTAACAACTATGCCCTCAAGAATTCACATAAATCAAAGTTATTTCCTTCTTCCACCATTTGATGTATTGTAAATATTTCTATAGTTGAAGTTGCACCTTCTCCGTCTCTAAAATAAATCTTGTAAGTAATGTTGTAACCAACACACCTTATCATTGGATTTATAATAGTGTCGATTTTCAATTCTCTCTAATCTCTCATGATGTTGGTTAGGGCTTCAACCTCTTTGTTCTTAACTAGTATCTTGAACAAAATAGGTCCAGCACTACAAAGACCTGTAATAGATGATGTAACTTCCTTTTTAATATAATAGGCTTTTTTTTAACATCATGTAATCACCTTTGATAAGAATAAAAAAAAACTTAATAGATTGTCCATAAAAAACCATAGAAACTCACTCTAAATATCTAGACCTACATGCCCTAAAATTCTAACTTTGTGAGATTCTTCTGTCGTGAAACCATTTTCAAGTAACTTGATCTTCATGTGATTAAATTTATCAAATTGTACCTTACCAAGCTTCCAATTATCACTAGACTTTACTTCAACTATCATCTTTGATTCTATTAGTAACATATATTCTTTCTACACTAAGAACCTATACTTGATTCTTCTTTTCGCTTTTCAACTTCTCTTGCAACTAGATCTCTTCTACTCATAATGAAAAATTATCACAAAAACCTGATATCTAACTTGCTTGCTACAATTAGGATTTTTCCACCAAATTTTTCTTGTCGATCACCTGTACAATGCATACACAATTTATCGTAGCATACCTTTTATGCAATCAACACTTATCATGTCACAACTATGAAATGCAAAACCTTAGCAAAGGGGGAAAAAATATTTTCTATGAAGTTCCCCCTAAGCTCGAGCCACTAGATCAATTTCTAGAGGAAGGGGCACTTGTACTAGAATTCAGTACAATTGTCACATCTATTTCCTTCTTTCTCCAAATTATTACATCCTTCTTCTTAGGTTTTTATTCTTTTATCAAAGCAACCATATTCAAATTGCAACTGCTAGAAAATGTCCAAATTATTTACAATTGTAACACTTAATGTTTTTCTAATATGATTTTGCCAAAATTGTCCTTGATCTGCACTTGATTAGCTTTATGACCATAACCATAGCATAGATGATAATATCCATGAAAGCATTTACCCACAAATGATCTATTCATTCCATCAAAGCTTTTATTCATTCTGCAACGACTTGCTTTGTGGCCAAAATTCTTACAGTTAAAGAATTGAGTATTTTGATTCATTTTCTATTTTTATTCTATTGCCTTATATCCAAATCTATTACATTGAAAATAATAACCATTAAATAATGGGTACCTTTGAGCTTCGGGTTTCCAAATCGGAGGCCTTCTTGTAGGATCTTTTTTTATTTCAGACCAGGCTCACATCTTCAGGTTTCTTTTAAGCTTCTACCTTGCCTTTACCTTTTTCATCTAATTCTAATCCACTTTTTTTTACTGATGTCTTCTGCTCTTTCAAAAATTCATCTAGTACTACATTTCTTTTATTGAATTTTGCCTCTAATTGAATGCATTCATTAGACATTCCTACACTTTCTTTCTTTTTTTAAATTTAAGCATCTGATGCTCAATAGTTTCTTTTGCCTCTTTCAACTCTTTATTAACTTGGACCTTAAATCTCATCTTGAATTTTTTAATATGATCTCTTATCTTTTTGACATAATCATTTGCTTCATTGCTACTTAGTTTTAATTCTTCATTCTATGAATCTACACCCTCCAAATCTTCAAGGGCAGTCTTCAAATATTCATCTAAGTAGTACACTCTCCTTCCATATCCTTAGATATAATCTATTCTTCTGACTAGGATCTCCCTCAAAAGGTTAATCTAGTAACAAGGGAATGGGCTCTGATACTAATTGATGAATGTCCCAGACAACTGAGAGGGAGGGTGAATTAGTTGTAACTTAAACATTTTATAAATTTCACAGATCTAAAATTGGTAAATCTAATCTTCAACCACTTAACTAAAACATATGTAAACATGAATACACACATACATGAAACATACACAAAGAACATCAGGTTTTTACGTGGAAAAACCATAGAGAATATTGATGCTCAAGTATAAAACACTGGTTAAGTTGACATTGATTAAAGTAATTTTTACAAAACGTGGCTCATTGGAGGTGGGTCCACTGCCCAAAAAGGCTCATTGTTAGTATTACAACAAAGGCTTTATAGCTAGATGACTCACTACCAAGAAAAATAAAATATGAACTGAGAAGATCTTAACATGCATGAATTTATTTCCTATTAGGCTCAAAACTCAACAAATTTTTTAATTAGATCCAGTTAAAAATCTTTGCAGCTTGCTCATAATCTTCCTGTACCAAACAACTTGCACCACAAATTGTCTGCTCTTATATATGTCTTTTTATATTCACTCGCACATTATATATATATATATATATATATATATATATATATCTTCACGCACACACACATATCACTAGTATATACACCAAGTCAACCTCAAAATACTTTGTCCAAGAAAAAGTTTGTCAATACGTTTTTTTCCAATGGTCAACTAGTCAGCCTCAAAACACTTTTTCCAAGAAAAAATTTATCGATATATTTCCTTCCAAAAATCAGAGTACACTACAATCCCTAGGTAAACGCACAATATTGTGTCACACTTTTATAAAGGAAAAGGTTAACAACACCAAAACGGTTCAACTTTAACCACATAAAAGGGAGATTTATGTTTGGAATTTGAAGATGATGTAAAATGATGAAATATGTAAAATTGGACGAAGTTTATACCTATTATTTTTAAATTTTTTGCTAACAATTATTGATATGTTTTTTAAATTTTTAAAGTCTAATTTTCAATTGTTGTAAAAAGCTACAAATTAGGGGGTCTACCTCCCACCAAAAAACTATATGTAAATAATCTTTTTTCCTCTGATTTAAACATATGTTATAGATGACATGTATAGGCAGTGCAAAAAAAAGAAAGATTGGTTTTTGATGTATAGTTTGTCCGTTATAACTAATCAAAGTCGAACTACCCGAAATTGACAGTTTTTGTCTCACACCAATTTCCTCTATCAAATCTACACCAAATTTTAAAAAATTACATAGTCTTGAAGGGGGCTCTCTCCTCTAGTGTTATATATAAATTTTAAATTTTTCTGACATTTTTTACTATTTTTTTGTCTTTTTCGAATCAACATCTTCTCATTGGTTAATATACCTACTTGTAGTATCTTATAAATTTAATATAGTAGTTCAAATCAAAATGCTAAAAAAAATATATCACCATATCCCTGACTCTGAGCCGTACAAAAGGTATTTTTAGTTTATTTAGCAAGTGGGTTTTTTATGGAGAAATCAGATGTAGAAGGCAAAAACTCTGCTATTTTATTTTTTTGGTGATGTGGTTGCCACATGGAATGCCACATAAGTGGACTTGGTTGAGTGGGTTATGGCCGAATAGGATTTGACCGAATCCACTCGACCAAGTCCCCATGGGCATAGCCAACTTGGGAGTGGTCGGGTCCAAGTGATCGCCCACTTGGATTTGTATAAGTAAAAGGTATTTTTTTTAATTTTAAAAATAAAATAAAATATCATTTTATCTTTTTTTTTTTAGATTTCTTCCAATTGAAGCAACAAATTTTTTTTGAAGGCATTTTTTTGAAGGAGCATTAAAGCATTTTTTGTGAAGGAGTATTGAAGTCATTCTTTTGTGAAGGACTATTAATGGGGTTATTTGGAAGTTAAATTTCTATACTTTGTACAATGGGAAATAAAAAGAACAGATTAAAGAAGTATGATCAAATTAGGGATGAAAAAATGAAAGGTCATACAAAACGTAATCAAGAGGAACCTATTCAAGTTCACAAAGATCTCGTTGATGTTGAAGAAGAACCTGTTGATGTTCAAGAAGATGCAACTCAACAAATTGGTAGTAATCAAAGTAGACACGTTTCAAAAGGCATGGAAAATTTGATGGAGATGAATAAGGATTCTCTTTTCAGTCAAATCTCATCTGAACACGTGGTACCTGAAAGCATAATTAAATTTCATTGAAAAAACATGTGGGATAAATATTTTGAGAAGAAATCTATGGTTGGAAGAGCACAATTATTTTCCAAGCTATTCAGGAAAAAAATGACTCGCGTTTTGGAGTTGTTGGGTGTTGATAATAGGGAAAACTTAGGTGGTCATGTAAAAGAAACAATAGTTGAAAATTTGCAAGATACACTGAATATTATTAATAAGACAAGTCAAGGAGCTGATTTAAGTGTTGCACGTAGAGATTTAATGACTACAATTTCTAGTAAGAGGTTGTCACATAGAAAACAAGTTCAAGCAATTTCTAAATTAATGAATGTATCTAGAAGAACTATTCAAAGGTATATCAGGATGTGAAATATGCTAGATGAAAAAATTGAAAAGAATTGGATACATATTTGTATACTTCCTCGAAAAGACATAATATTTGAAGATGTCAAGAGACCGGTGATTGAATATAGGACCAGCCACTCCCATGTTTTTTCTAATAGAAGGGACACTATACAGATGAAAGATGAAGAGACCGATAACAAAATTGAACACCCAAAACATTTTATAGATACAACACAGAGTGAATTGTTTCAAGCGTTCAAACAAGAGTTTTGAGATGTAAAAATATGTCATAGAATGTTTGAGACATTGCGCCGACGTTGCGCCCTTTCTTTGTACACATAAATAAGGTATGTGAAATTTTTTGTTGTTGAAATCATGTTGATTTTCATCTATACTTACAATCATATAATAAAGTTATGGTAGTACTTAATCCAAATATGGACATCCCTGGAAGTAAGACATACTTTGTGAAGTCTATTTTATGTGATAAATTAGAAGATTCAAATGAGTTCAATGTAAAGTGCATAAAAAATGCATGCATTGATTGTGGAGATTTGCAAAAATTTCCATGGAAAATTAAGAATATTGATGTTACAACGACAGTTTTATGGAAGAGATTTGAATATGAGACATATTGAATTAAGACAGGAAATGGATCCAAATAAATTACATTGAAGGAGAGTGAATTTCCCTACCTTGAATTTATGAACAGATTTTGTACTATGATTTATCCACATATCAAACATTGTCATGGTGCACGATGGAAAGCTAAACAACATCGTGATTCCAAAAAAAATTTTCCACCTGGTTGTATTCTTTCCATTGTAGATTTCTCTAAGAAGTATACATTTACCCCTCAATTGCAAATTCATGCTCAGTATTATCATTTTGATCAAGTAGCAATATTTGTGCAAGTGATCTATAGACACACACAATTTTATTTGGATGGTGTAGAAAGTAATTATCCAAATGATTGTATCATCATCAAGGAGGCTCATTTCTATATCATCGATGATAAGGTTCATGATAGGAGCTATGCAGCCCACTATTTTCAAATATTTTTTGAGGATCTTGAGAATCGTGGGATACATGCTTCATAACACTAAATTTGGTCTTATGTTGTGCGGGTAAGTACATAAATTTCTAAATTGATTTTCATTCTCATTTTAAAGTTATTATTTACTTTTAATCTAATTCCAGAGCACATTCATGTGTATGTATTTAAACTCTTGGTTTACACATTTTTTTAATTGGTTTTGATTTGATTTGTAATTTTACAGGACAATTTAAGTCTGCCAAAGGCTTTATTTGGCTATCCATGCAACATGCAAGACACAACGTTAAGTTTCTATGGAACATCTTTGAAAGTGGACATGGGAAAGGAGAGAACGATGGAGCGGGATCATGTGTGAAGCGTGCACTTCACCAACATGAACTTGCATGTACAAATGGTGTGAATACACAATGTTTATATTTATTCATTAATTTAATTTTCATGTAAGGTATATATATTTGGAGCTTCTTCATTTTTCTTTAAACTGATAGTCAGATATTTATTATTTAGGTAATAGCATAGACGATTCAAATGAAATTGTTGAATGGTGTCAAATTCATTTTGCTAGTCGTGACACAACAAACAACAAACATTATTTTTGGGAAGTCAAAGGTAAAATATTGTGTTCCTATTCTTTTAAAATTTATAAATGAAGACATGCATTTCACTTTTATATCATGTAAACTTTACATTGATCTCAAAATGTGCTTGAATGTCATCAAACATGTATATATAAAAGATATTGAATGATCTAATCCTTACAATTGTCACTCAATTATTGGTATTAGAAGTTTATATCAAGTGATGACTACAGGAAACAACAAGCCTCCATTGATTCAAGTAAGAGAAAAATCATTTTTCTGTGCCGATAGTATTGAAACCAATGAAAATTATAGTCAATGTGATAATATTGCACATGGATATGTTTTGCAATGGAAAATGAAATAGTTGTTCAGAATGCCTCCTTATGAAGACGATGACAATGACATAGACATTCATGATCCTATATATTCAGTTGATTATGAGCGTGTTTTTGATTTAGTTGTTACGTGTGTGTGTGTGTGTGTGTGTGTGTGTGTGTGTGTGTGTGTGTGTGTGTGTGTGTGTGTGTGTGTGTGTGTGTGTGTGTGTGTGTGTGTGTGCGTGTGTGTGTGCATGCATTCTTTATTTTTTATTTAATGTTAATTTATGACAAGTGATGTTTATGAGATGATTTATTTCTAGGTGATATTTTTGTTGTGGTTGCAAATATTGAGAATACATGAGGTGTAGATTATTATCTACTAAGATGAACGAAAGAAAAATACAAATTGACAGAAATAACTGTATATGGTGATGGACAAGACTATCCTACTAGTTTAGTTGTTATTGAAGGAACCTGTTATCAACAAACAAAGGTATACAATATTGGTGTTCAATTTATTGATTACATGCCTGGCCAAAAATTTCTACATTACAGTCACTTGGTTATAGCGACAAAGCTACAATTTGAGACAATGCCAAAAAAAGGATGTGGCAACCAAAAGTGGAGGTTTCCTATTGAAGAACATGATTTTTTTTGGAGATAATAAAAGATAGAGAGGATCCAAACTATGTGTAATAGGAGCTTTAGGCTTAGAAACTTGTTTAATTATGGCTTATACTTTCATATTTGAACTAGAGATACATGTATGCTTTGAAAGTTCAAATGTAATTATGTACATATTACTTATATATTACATTGTGACAATTTATATCCCCTTACGACATCCACTTAAGATATCATGCCTTAAGACATCCACTTAAGACATCATGCCTTAAGACATCCCCTTAAGACTAGCTTCATATCCCCTTAAGACATCCACTTAAGACATCATTCCTTAAGACATCCCCTTAAGACTAGCTTCATATCCCCTTAAGACATCCACTTATGACATCGTGCCTTAAGAAATCCCCTTAAGACTATCTTCATATCCCCTTAAGACATCGTACCTTACGACATCCCCTTAAGACTAGCTTCATATCCCCTTAAGACATCCACTTAAAACATCGTGCTTATGTGTCACTTATATTTCACATGCATTACTTATATGCCATGTGTTACATGTGTACTTGGCTTACTTACGTGAACTTATATGCAAGTATGTGTCACTTTTATTGCTTTTAAACATGTCATTACTTATTTCTTAGGTGCTACTTATATGCCTTATATGTGTTACTTATATGCCTTACATGTGTTACTTATATTGCTTTTAAATATATGTCATTACTTATATGCCATGTGTTACTTATATTTCTTACATGTATTACTTATATGCCATGTGTTACATGTGTACTTGGCTTAGTTATGTGAACTTATATGCAAGTATGTGTCACTTATATTGCTTTTAAATATGTCATTACTTATTGCTTATGTGTTACTTATATTGCTTACATGTGTGTTACTTATATATGCCTTACATGTGTTACTTATATTGCTTACATGTGTGTTACTTATATGCCTTACATGTGTTACTTATATTGCTTTTAAATATATGTCATTACTTATATGCCATGTGTTACTTATATTGTGTTACAAGTATATTGTTATATATGTGTTCCGGATGTTTGCAATGATCATCAGCCTTTTGGGAATATGCAGTTAAATCATCTTGATATACCACCATGATAATATTTATAAATTCCCTGAAAGCCACATCCATAGCTCTTTGGAAGGTAGCCCCTGCATTCCTCAGGCCAAATGGCATCCTTACATAGACATAGGTACCCCATGGGGTGGTGAAGGCTGTTTTGAATTGCTCTAATTCTTGAACCAGCACTTGGTTATACCCAGAAAAACCATCCATCATGGATAACAGATCACAACCAATCACTCTCTGCAACATAGCCTCCATATTTGGCAAAGAATAGTTATCTTTTAATGAGGCCACATTAAGATTTCTAAAATCAACACAGAGCCTAGTATCCCCATTTTTCTTTCTGACAGCGACTAGATTAGACACCCAAGAAGAATGCCCTATGGGTTTTATGATTCTAGCTTCCCTAAGTTTTGCCAATTCTTGTTGCATCTTCGGGGCCAATAAAGGGTTGATTGGTCTCTATTTCTGTCTGAAAGGCTTAATGTAATCTTTCAATGGAATTTCATGTTGAAATAAATCCTCTCTATAAGCTTTAAGGTCTTCATAAGACCAAGCAAAAAAATGCTTGAATCTCTTAAGCAGACTAATCAAATTTGTCCTCACATGAGGAGCCAATTTCTTTCCAATGTACACAATCTTGGGGTTAC
>MU221472.1:256436-302916 GCA_018584345.1 Thuja plicata
TCTTGACAGCCTTAACCAATGCATATGCCTGTTTCTCCATAATCTCATAATTAAGTTCAGCTGCTTGTAGAGATTTACTAAAAAATGCTATAGGGTGTTCAAAACCTTCATCATCTTTCTGTAAAAGGACAGCAGTGATTGTATGAATGATGCGAAAGAAAAGATGGAGAAGGGCTTTTCATAATTTGGAGATCTAAGTACAGGAGCCTGTTGAATTGCCACTTTTATCTCATCAAAAGCTAATTGAGCACTTTCATCCCATTTAAACTTTGCATCCTTTTTCAACAATTTAACAATGGGTTTTACAATTTCAGCAAAATTTGCAATAAATCTCCTAACAAAATTTATCTTTCCAAGGAAAGACTGAACTCCTTTAACATTCTTTGGTGACAATACCTTGTTAATGGCCTCCACTCTTTAAGGATCAATTCTGACACCTTCCTTAGACACTATATGTCCCAATAATTTACCTTCAGTCACACCAAAGTGACGTTTATTTGGATTGAGAGAAATTCCATACTCCAAAGCTCTGGCAAAAATCTTTTCCAGATGTTTGCAATGATCACCAACCTTTTGGGAATATGCAGTTAAAGCATCTTGATATACCACCATGATAATATTTATAAATTCCCTTAAAGCCACATCCATAGCTCTTTGGAAGGTAGCCCCTGCATTCCTCAGGCCAAATGGCATCCTTACATAGACATAGGTACCCCATGGGGTGGTGAAGGTTGTTTTGAATTGCTCTGACAAATGTGGACTGTAAGTCCCAACTAGGCATCAACATTACACCACTTTTCTGTACCAGCAGTTTGGCTTGTTCAACAGTGATTTGTTCAGTTTCAGGGTCATAATCCTGAAGTGTTTGCACAATTTGCTCATTCTTATCTGTATTCTCCTCCTCTGTTGCTATCTCTTGCCTCAAGCTTTTCTGTTTCAATTTGACCAAAAAAGATTTAAACTCTTGAGATTTTATGAATTCATCATCTTTCATGAATTCATTTTCCATCATGACCCTTTCATCATCCTTTTCAAATAGGACCATTTGATTATCCCCTTGGCTCTCAGCCTCTGGCTCCTTCTGCAGTTGCCTTCTCAATTTTCTGAAATATTTGCCATGCTCTGAGATTACAGCTTTGGCCATGCCATTTTTGTCCTGCACCATTTTGTGCTCTGTTTTCTATTTTTTCTTTGGTGGCTCTCTAGCTGAAGTAGCTTCCTCACCTGCTTCTTCTTCTTCATGTTGTCCTTCTTGTTCTTCTCTTTGTTCTTCTCCCTCTTGATGTTCCTCTTGGTGCTCCTTATCATGCAAAGAAACTTGAATAGGAGACCCTTTAGATTGTGCATCTTCAGCACTGAATTGAGGGACCTGTGACATCAAAGTGTCATATGATTGTATCATCTTTTCTATCCTTTGGAGATGTGGGAGATCAGGAAAGAAACCAGAGAATGAACTATCTGATTCCTTCCATTCTGCTTCTACTCTTAGGAGGTCATTCCATTTTCTTCTCCTATCTTGAACTTCTAGTCTGTTCAACTTGTTTCTCACAATGTCTTCATCATCCAATGGCTCATGATCTCTGATTTTGTGCCATGGAGTCATCCTCTTTAGGGTTGTTTGTACAAAATTTTCAGGATCACAGAATCTAGCGATCGCAGTAGACATCCTGTATTGCTTTAAGTAATCATTGATTTTGTCAAACATCTTCTTCCCAACAGTGAAATCAAAACCCATCCATAATCTGGGGGTGAAGGTTCCCTTCTTGTGCCCCTCCAAAAATTCCTTGTCTACCCATGTGATCTTCCAGACAAATTCTAAGAAAGCAATCCTGGGAGGAACAAATTTTGGGAGAATGTGAGGAGGCCAAGTGCAACCATATACTCTGATAATAGTTATGTAATCAAAGAAGAAGAAATCAGCCTAGTTGTGGGAGATTGGCCAATTAGTGACATACTCCCATGGTCTCAATAATTTCCTAACCTCAAATGGCAGTCTGTGGCTATCTGCTCCCAATAAATCAAAAATTTGATCTACAATCCAATTGCAAAAACATACAAATGAAGAATTCACAGACCCACTATCCCACACTGAGGTCCATCTCTAGATTGGCTCTTCCACACCATGTTCTGACACAAATAGCTGAAGTCCCTTATCCATTGATTCTTTGTTGTAGTATAGAATCATATACATCAGGTGAGAGAAATTTTTGAAAGTGGTCTTGGGGTTATCTGATTGTATCTCTACCAATCCAGCATGGATAGCCTCAACTATATAGCCAACATAATCATAATCAGTGTTGACTTTAGGGTGTTGGATGTTCATTGCTATCATGAGTATCTCCTCAGATACTGTAGAATCTCCATCAAGGCCTAGGACCCTACTTACACCATAAGCAGTGCACTTTACATAATGATGAAATAGCGATAGGTCAAAAGGTGGCTTGAAATTATCTGGAATCTTCACCAATTTCCTATCTACTCTGGGCATGAATTTAGGCATTTCATACTTTTTGATCAAATGCTCTCTTTGGACATAGTCAGCTTTGATTTTATTCAAGTCAACATTAGTGCATAATGCACCATTAATCCCAAATACCTCGGCTACTAACCTCCTATCTATGGAAACTAGGGTTTCTTTGTTCTTTTTCCTAATTACCCTAGCCATTGGGCCATAGTTTTTGGCTAGCTCCTTAATGAGACCAATATCCATATAGATGTCAGGCAGAATTAATTTAGCCATATTTAAATCCCATGGATTGCAAATTGGGACTGGCTTAACCCTATTGTTCCAAAAATAATGAAATAGAGTACTACCAGAGTAGTCTGGGGTTACCGGATTTTTGCATTGAGACCACTTGTCGCTCCATTCTTCCCAATCTGCGTTGTTTGTATTCAGAGTCCCAGGAAGCAATTCAACAAATTCTTCTATGTATTTCTTTGGTGCGACTTCCTTCTTGTTCCCAGAACCTTGCGAGGTAGTAGGAACAATTGCTTGACTCATCCTTCCTTTTTGAATTCTACTGTCTCAAAAACAAAGTTTCAAATCAACAAGATTCTTTACTCTTCGCAGAAAAACTCAGGATGCAGAAATGAGAGTTGTACAGAATCCAACTCAATCATTTACACTTATAGCCATTTAAGGACTGTGTCTTGTCAACTTGAAAGTCGAATTCCTGCACTTGAACTGTCACAAATATTTCATTATGTCATTAATGTTGTGATCAACTTGCGCTGTTTGATCCTAGTTGGAAGAGAGAGTGTACGCTTTTTTCCATCTGGCACTCATCAGCCTGAAACTTGCCAACAGACTGCACTTTATACATGTTTGGAAAGATCCTTTGCGAGTGAGAGACGCATCCCTTTCATTCAGCTGGTCACATACTCGCCATCCATCCTTACTTTGTTTTTTACCTTCTGCGAGTGAGCAATGACCTAATTCTTGAACCTCACTTCATGTTTGTCACATACTCGCTATCTTTTATGCTTTGGCTTTTGGGTTCATGCGAGTGAGCGATGCTTTATTTTCCTTTAACTTGTCACACGCTCACGAGCTAACATTTCATTTTACCCGAGTCTTGGTGACTGAGTGACTATGCATCTCTTCTTTCATCTATTCCTTAATCGCACACTTGCTGGCTGTTCAAACTTAACCTTTTGATCTGAGCGGGTGAGCGACGTTCATTTCTTTACTGCATGCTTTTTCTGGTCGCTCACTCACGCTACTTAATACTCAAACTTTGATCTTCTGTGTGAGTGAGCGATGGCATTAGTTTTTTCTCAGTCACAAACTCACGAGCTAAAAAATTTCTCTTCATTACTGACTGTGAGTGCGCGACGGTGCCTCTTCTTTCTTTAGTCGCCTACTCGCGAGCTCTTTTCCTTCCATCTCTGTTGATTGGCGAGTGAGCGATGTCTCCTCTTTTAACTCGTTGCATACTCACGAGTTAACTTTTCATCACCTTAAAGCATTAGCGAGTGAGCAAGGTGTTGAATGATCTCTTAGTCGCTCGGTCTGGGACTTTTAAGAATCTTGAAAAATGCTTCTGCGACTGAGCGATGAATCTTCGTATTAATACTTCACCTCTTCGCCGCGCACTCGCACTCCAAAAGGAAAGCGAGTTAAAACTTGAGCGAGTGGACGACCTACAGGACATGACCTCATCACACAGTGGCTGACCTTGGACATTGACATAAAATTTTGACTCGCGAGTATGCGACTGCTTCAGTTTTAAACACTACTCGCTCGGTCGCAGAGCATGAGATAAACAACATGACTTTAGAGTGACTGCGCGACATACATACTTTTAACTCATCGCTGACTCACTAACTTTTAGTTTGACCTTTATGAGACATTACGACTGTGTGATTTACCCTCTTAAAACATTAAACCCGCTCACTCGCACATGGAACAAAACAAGACATAGGCTGATCGCGACTACGTGATTCTCTTCATTGACAGCTTGTCGCCTACTCGCACAACTTAAAAAAATTTCAAAAAGACCGACACGACAAAGTGAGTAGACTTAAACATGACTTCAAAAAGGAATTTGACTTCCTTACATGGCAAAGCATAGGATTTGAAACCAAGAAAGCCCGGGAAAAGCAAAAGACCAAGAAATTCAAATTTTACCAATGCAGTGCTAACAAGGTGCATGCCATAAAAAATGTCAAATGGGCTCTTTCCTGTCATTTTATTCTTTCTATCATTGTAAGAATATTCTGCTTGGGGAATGACCACATCCCAAGTCTACCCATACTCCTTAGTTAGGCACCTCAATAGGTTACCCAACACACTATTTACCACCTCAGTTTGGCCATCAGTCTGAGGGTGGTAAGCTGAACCAAAAGATAGGTTAGTGCCCAATCTTGTCCACAAGGTTTGCCAAAAATGTCTCATAAATTTTACATCCCTATCAGAGACTATACTCAAAGGGAGACCATGGATCCTCACAACCTCTTTGAAAAAAAATAAGCAATGTGGCTAGCATCATTAGTAGTTTTACATGGGATGAAATGCCCCATTTTGCTAAATCTATCAACAACTACATAAATGCTATCATACCCCTATTTAGTCTTGGGTAAGCCCACAATAAAATTCACACTCACACACTCCCATGGCATGTTAGGGACTGGTAGAGGCTGATACAACCCTACATTACTCATTCCTCCTTTGGCCTTCATGAAAACAACACACTGCTCCACATACTTGGTGACATCTTTCACCAACTTTGGCCAATGGTAGAACCTTTGGACCAATTCCAAGGTCTTGTCCTTACCAAAATGAGCACTTAGAGAACCATTATGTTTCTCTTGGATGAGTTTCATCCTCATTGACCCTTTGGGTACACACAATTGATTGCCCTTGAACAACAATCCATTCTATAAAGTAAAATTAGAGAACTTACTATGAAAATGATTCTCAAAATCAACACATACCTTATAGGCCTCACCAAAATCCTCATCTGATTTGTATAGGTCTGTAAAAATTTCAATCCCAATGCTATTCGAGTGAAGCTCTTGCACTATCAACAACCTCCTGCTTAAGGCATCTACCACCATATTAAGTTGACCCTTCTTTTCCTTTACAGTAAAAGTGAATGCCTACAAGTACTCCATCCACTTCAAATGTCTATTGCTTAGTTTTTCTTGAGTGTTGATGTAACTAAGAGCCTGATTGTCAGTAAATACTACAAACTCCTTAGGAAAAATATAGTGCCTCTGTTTCCTCAAAGATTGGACTAAGGTATATAGTTCCAAATCATAAGAATTATACTTCTTCTTAGCCTCATTCAATTTCTCACTAAAGAAGGCAATAGGCCTACCTTCTTGACTCAATACCCCTCCCACTGCTAATCCACTAGAATCACACTCAATGGTAAACAACTTCTCAAAGCTTGGCAATTGTAGGATTGGTTGAGTAGCCACTTGTTTCTTCAACAACTCAAATGCTTTCCTTGCTTCTACTGTCCATCTGAACTTAGTTTTGACCCCACCCTTTATAGTATCCTTCAAAGGTTTACATATCCCACTTAAATTCCTAACAAACTTTCTATAAAATTGGGTAGGGCCATGGAAACTCCTTACCTCTATGGTTGTGGTAGGTGGAGGCCAGTTTAGGATAGCATAAACTTTGTCTTTTTCCATCTTCAAAGACCCCTTGGACACTACAAAGCCCGAGTCTAGTTCTTGTTTAAAGAACTCACACTTCTCAAGGTTAATGGCCAATTTTTCTTCATGTAACCTTTTCAATACCGCCTCAACATGTCTGATATGCTCCTCTCTTGTCTTACTAAATATTAGTATATCATCAAGATATACCACCACAAACTTCCCTGTGAAGTCCTTGAGCACCTCATTCATGAGCCTCATGAATGTGCTCGGAGCATTAGAGAGGTCAAATGTCATAACAAGCCATTCATATAACCCATCTGTGGTCTTGAATGTCATTTTCCATTCATCACCTTCCTTCACCCTGATTTGGTGATAACCACTCTTCAAATCCAGCTTTGTAAAGTACATTGCCCCACCTAGGCAATACATAAGATCCTCTATTCTTGGGATTGGGAATATGTACCTTATTGCAATCCTATTTATAGCTCTTGAGTCTGTGCATAATCTCCACTTTTCCCCCTTCTTGGATGCTAAAACAACTAGGACTGCACAAGGGCTAATGCTCTTCTTGATCAAGCCTTGATCCAAGAGCTCTTGTACTTGTCTTTCTACCTCCAAGTTCTAATCTAGAGTTATCTTGTATGCTACTTTTTTGGGCAAGGATGCCCCTATCACAAACTCTATTTGATGACTTATAACCCTCTTAGGTGGTAGGGTTGTAGGAGTGCCATGACTCACTATGTCTTTGCACTTCTCCAGTAATTCTTGCACTTCTGATGGTAATGGCTCCTTCACTGATTCTTCTTCTTCCTTGGGATTCAGCACAATGACATACCCCTCACTCTCATCACTCTTGACATCTTTTAAAAACTTCTTTCAATTGCATAACATAACACTAGGAGTTTTGGTTTGTGGTTCTTAATCCTCTAGTAATGACTGAATTTTGAAGGTCTTCCCTCCTTTCTTGAAAGTGATGGAGTTCTCTTTCCCATCATACACTACCCCATTATCAAATTTCCAAGGCCTTCCAAGAAGAAAATGGCAAGCATCCATTGGTAGGATGTCACAAAGCAATATGTCCCTGTACCCTGCTATTGAGAACTCTACCCATGTTTTCTCATTGACCAAGACACTTTGGCCTTTGTTAAGCCATGTCACCTTATAGGGATTCACATGGGGTATCTTGTCTAGCTTAAGCTTCACTACTGCCTCCTCTGAAATGATGTTATCTGTGGATCCAGAGTCCATAATCACCTTACCAAGGATCTTACATCTGATTCTAAACAATGCCCTCTTATGTTTGGGCTCATCCTTGATTGGTTGCCTTATTATTACCCTTCTAAATAGTAGATTCTCACCCATCTATGATTCTAGATGGTCTACTTTAGGGGGTTTGACACTTGAAGTGTCCTCATGTGCATATGCTATCCTCTTATCACTATTTGTTGTAGACAGTTTGTATGGATATATATAGGTTGGATGACCTAGCTGCCCACAGTAGTAACATTTCATGGTTGCAAAATAAGAACTACTCCTACCCCCTCTTCCTCTGTTAGGGCCACCATGATTACCTCTACCTCTATTATAGCCTCCCCTTGAACTGTTCTTAGTCTACTGCTCTGTCAATTTATTCTCTCCTTGTGACCTTTGCTCACTACCCCTACCTTGGTAGCCTCCTCTTTTAACCCTTTGCTCTCTCCCTCTGCCTCTATTGTTATTATTTTTCTTGAAGGTAAAATCCCCTTTCTTCTTATTCTTTTCTTCCACCTTTATAGCTAATTGATGGCACTTTTGGATAGTGGTAGGTGTCCATAGGATAATCTCCTCTTGGATGCTCCACTTCAATCCACCCAAGTATCTAGCTACTTTGATTGGCTCTTCTTCCTGCAATTTAGACCTTAGACACAATCTATGAAACTCCTCAGTATATGAGGCCACATCTAGGTCTTTCTGTTTCAAGTTTTGTCTCTTCCTATGAAGTTGGATCTCATAGTCCTCTGGATGATATTTTTCCTTCAATTTGGACACCATAGCATTCCAATTTGCTATTGGTTGCTTTCCCATACTTACCCTCTCATCCTGAAGGTATTTCCACCAAGTCAAAGTTGACCCTCTGAGTCTAGACTTGGCCACTTTGACCTTTTGGGCTTCACTTATCCCCTCACACTCGAAGTGATTCTCCATTGCTTCAATCTAGTCCATGACTGTCTCAATATCCATCTTTCCTCCAAATAAATGTATCCCTTCCAAATCTTTGCCACTTACTGCCTTTATGGCCTTCAAGAAAGGTTCCTCATTCAATACTAGATCTGGTTCAGGGATGAAGTCTTCCTCTTCCCTCTTTTTCTTTCCCTTATTATTGGTTTCAGCTTCATAGTCTTTCTTCCTAGTAGCATCTACTAGTTCTTCCATCTTTACTCTCATTGCTTCCAAGGTATCCTCAAGGAGTCTATTTTTCTCCTTTTTCTCTTCCACATCCTTGGCTATTTCTGCATTTGTCACCATCTTTGTAGAACCACAAGATTCCACTTCTAACATAAACCAATCTTCCCAAGTTTCTCAACTTTCTCTGATACCACTCTGATGTAGCACTAGTCTTGCTTCTCCTGAGACCTCCACTAGGGTCTCCTAGGTCACTCTATGACCTACTAGGGTTCTTTCACTAACCCTAGGCTTCTTAGGTATCTTATCACAAGATCCTAACTCCTTCAACTAGTGAACACCATTCTATAAAACAAAGCACTTCCAAAACTTTCTCCTAGACCCCAAATGGTCTTTCTTGCATCTTTGGCCTAAAAGGCTCCAATTGACCCAAATTGATCAATGCTCAATCCACAAAGAGGATTAGGGTTTCCAAGATGTTCATAGGACCCTTTTCAACATCGACAAGCATACTTTGCATCAAAACTACAATCGAGTTCCAAGAACCCACACAATTGCTTTCCAAATAGGGATACAAGCAATTAGCCCTATTTAGTCACCTTTTCTGCAATAACATACAAAAATTATTAGCAAGAGCCCAAAAAAATTTAGGATCCAGACACCCTTTACTGAGACACTAGAGATTTTCTAGGTCTAGGGCTCCCAAGCTGACCGTACAGCTCTGCCTACAAACAAGGCTAGAAATCAGGGTTTTGAGGGTTTCAAAACCAATCTGTCAGAAATTCTTTCTTGCTATCAATAAAACCTCACAAAATCTTCCCACTCACTTTGGAAACTCATAACACACTACCCTAACCCTCTACAAGCTTTGATTGAAGCTATGAATGCTTTTAATCCACCAAAATGGCTTTGTAACTAGTTGTGATCCCTAGCCATGCCACACTGGCTCGCCTAGGGCATCACCTTATAAATAGTTTCCATCACTTCCCAAGCCCCTCCAACACTATACACAATGTACATGGATTCGAATCTCATAATCGAAAGACTCATGTTAATGCCACAGTGGAAAATGGAGTTAAGACCCCATTTGTTCACAATGCCTAGTTGAGAACAGCAACAATGTTGAAAACAAAATAATTTAAACAAGAAACTAAAAATATTTAATAAAAAAAAATACCACCACACAAAATCTACTATCAACCTACATTACACAAAACAATTCTCACAAAATTGGATTCAATCCATTAAACTATCAGATCACCTCAAAACACCTTAACAGTCACTGTTATTGACATATACAATCTGTACACAAAATTTCTCAAACTTGCCAACCCTTCACACATCTTGAGGATGGTCATATATAGTTGACCCAAAACTCTAATTCATTGGTTTCAAATAGTTATCTAACCAATTCCACCGAAGATGCAATCTTGTCATAAAAGTTGTCAATGACAACATTGACAACTTTTTGCAACTTTTGAGTTTGGTCTCCAAAATTGGTCTAACCATGCCCAAACTTGTCCAATCCACCAAATATGATGATAAAAGATCAAATAGTACCTATAGTCCCTTTCTTGGCTCATTTTTCCATGAAATGTCAAAAACACCTAATTGGACCTAAATGGACACAAAGGTCTGTAAGGACCTAACAAGGCCCATCCTCGTACAAACATTCCACACACTAGGACTCTTGGTCCCTTTATTCGTCTAATGGTCTGGCTAGAACCACTACAAGCCAAAACAAAGAAGGAGCAAACCCTAGGTTCCATTTTAACAACTAGCCTACCTAGGTGCTCCTACACCACCGTGTTTGTTATATGTATGTCTTCATTAGTGATCACATGTAGTATGGAGTGCTTGTCTTGTTAGCATAGATAAAAATAAAATACAAATATGATGAGACCCTTGGTTTAGTAAATGGATTGAATTAACATTCCTCTTTTTAGTTCAGATGCACTTAAGGGCTTATGTATTAGTGAACTAGGTAAAGTAGACTCATATATAGGCACATGTTCTAAAGTAAACTCCTGCACAAGTGATAGTAGAAATAAACCTTAAATGGAACTATAATGGTCATGTCACAAGGTATCATGTATTATCATACAAGCTTAGGGAATCCAAGAGGGGTAAAATCTTCTTTTTGGTTATTAGCAGGGATTTTTTTAGTGGTGATTCTTCGCCAATTGGCGAATATGTCCCGTCGAGCATATAGAAATTGGTGAAAAAATGCAATAGTATATTGGTTTACCGGTTTGCCCAGATTTTATAAAAGACACGTATAGTGGTTAGGTTATTCACCACTATTTGCATGTAATTTCACTACGATAGTGGGGTTGTTTTCCCATTTATCTATTGTATATTCACTATTATTTGCCACGGATTAAGGAAGGGGTATTTATCAAGGATCACCATTTTCCAAAGGCCCATTATCCCAAGTTAAATTTTTATTTGCACTAGGACCCAATTCACCATGGATCATAATTAACCATGTCCCAAATTCCTACCCTATTCGCCCAGTTAATTACTTGAAATTACATGGGGTTCACCAAATATTAGTTGTTATCATATGCAAACACGACAACAAACATCATCGCTGAGGTGCTCTTCTCTAAAAAATTTCCTCAGAAGCATGAGAATTTCCACCCTTTCCCCTCCCAGGTCCAACAGAGATGCCAAGAACCAAGATCAAATGTCGGTGTTAACTCTATACCTATTTTCACTCTCTAGAAATTTACGTCGCAGCACCATCCTTATAGCCTCCTTGGTGAAGGCTCCCAACTTTGTAGCAACAGACGCCAGGATTGGGTCTATGACCAGGCCCAAAAAGGCCTCCTGATCCTCCAAGGCAGTGTATCTTAAATGAATTGGAGTGTCCATTAAAAATCAAACTGATATTAGTATCCTAATTTATAACAAAAATCAAAGAGAACCTAGCACTCGCAGACTATTTTCACAAATATGCTTTCACAATTGTAAATTAACGAGCGTAGATCATCTATTTATATGCCCTTATTGGAATTGTTTCTCTCCCCTAAAGATCTAATTAATCTGTTAGTTAAATGGTAACTGTCCTTCAAAAATCTCCAATTCTTTCATATTTAATACAACAGTGGGTGAAATTGGAAACAACACTTAGGATAATACATTTGCTATTTGTGGAATAACAAAGGTCCAAAGGATCACATCACGCAGATGGACATAATAATTATTTATTATAAAAAAAACTTGAAACCTGTGCCCACTCCGCAGAAACAATAAGCAAAGTATGTTAGCTGCGGGAGGAAATGAAGCTTTACTATTGATGTAAGATCATCGAACAATCAGAAAACAATGTCCTTAGATGACATGATATTTTCATTTAAGAGTTAACTTTAAGGCATTATTCTAATGAGCTAATTAATACATATCTGTCATTGAAAATTGAAAGGATCCATCTAAGCAGTCATTAATTGACATTACTTTAATTGATGTCATCTACTCATCACCATTACTTAATATTTATATCTAATATTACCGAAGATTTCCAAAATAATACTACTTTTTTTATGTCATAAAATGAGGTCACAGACTCACATGTTCGTTGGATTACAACATATCAATGGCCAAAGGTGAATTTTGGGCTTATTGTTGGTCTTCATAATCTTTACGCCAAACTCTCGGTGGAATCATGACACGTGGTATGATTGATCGTGGGCTTATTGGTATGATCAATCATACCACATGTCATGATTCTGTTGAGAGTTTGCTGTAAATATTATAAAGACCAAAAATAGGCCCAAAATTCACCTTTGGCCGTTGATATGTTGTAAACTAATGGATGTGTGATTCTATGACATCATAGTAATGGGACCCAATGCAACTTCAACATCAAATCAGAACCATTGGATTAAGAGAGATGAACGGTGGAAGGTGCATTTCGAAAGAAATTTGGTGACATAACTCCTTTACTGAAAACTCTCTTCGAAATCATCACACGTGTCATTCTTTGAGAATGAAAACTTAGGAGAATGAAACTTTAATAGTTATTTCCAATTATTAAATCGTCATACCAACTATACAACTATTGTATTAAATCGCCAAGTTTATATATATTTTTGAAAAACATTTTCCATGACAAATAAATTAATTACAATATTTGGAAAATAATTTTTCCATAATTTATCAGTATAATTTTCCAGCTTCGCCAATTAAATTAATAATTTTCCTATTAAAATCATTTTTTGTCGCCATATTTTTATAAAAATGGTATACGTTATTAAAAAATTCACCACCAAATATCCATAATTTGAACAACAATTTGTCATCAATATTAAAAAATTTCCCTCCAAAAAAAATGTGATTCACCACAATTTTATACTTTTTGGTAGGTGGGGGTTTCTTAAAGTTATCCCTGGTTATTAGATTGTAAAGGAGGAATTCTGGGGCTAATAACTAGAAAAATTAAAGTCATTTGAACATTAGATATTTTTGGCTCTACAATTTTTTTAATAGTGTTATAGTGTAATTCAATAAAATATAGGAAATAATAGAAGTTGTATCATTAGGTTTCTTGAAGATTTAGTGACAGAAGGTGGCATGGAAAGATAACTTTCTATTCTCGCATTTATGGATTTCCTATTCAAAGTTGTAGTTAAACTAGATTGTGAATGCTACGCAAGTTAAACTCTTCCATCATCCAAGTACACATCATTAGAAAATTGAGTCACTCACCACTAATTATAATGATTGAATAAGGCATGAAGCATATGAATAAGAAAGTTGAATACAAGGATGAGAATTAAGTGATATATACACATAGATAGGCTTGTATAAAAGTGATATATTATACCTAATAGAGTCTCTCCAAATAGGATTATTATACTCATTTTGTTGAGAAACAAAATTTGGTTGGATTTCGTCCATTTTGGAGTGGCACATAGGATGTTCATTTCTTCAACATGTATATTGAGCATGTTTTCTTAATTCTTATTGATCTTTTTATTTTTAGTTAGTTGTTAATTTGACCCTCTTACATAGTTCATGTAAAATGGTTTCAAACCAATAGCCAAGTCCTATAAATGAGAGTTATATGATCTCCATAATAAAGTGTACATGGGAAAGCACCATGTGTGGCAAACCTTTCTCATATATTAAGCACCATTTAGACA
This sequence comes from Thuja plicata, assembly GCA_018584345.1. Lineage (NCBI taxonomy): Eukaryota > Viridiplantae > Streptophyta > Pinopsida > Cupressales > Cupressaceae > Thuja > Thuja plicata. The sequence continues at coordinate 270,077 of MU221472.1, forward strand.
AGGCTTGATTCTAGATTATTTGGAGAAAAAGGTTGATTATGAAGAACAAGATTCAAGGCTACTGAGAAGAACAGAGGTATTAATCAATCACTATAGGTGATACACATATCTTGTGAACTTAAAGGATCTATATTCAGCAATTCAAGATTGCATCCTATCAGGTCAACAAGTATTTTTTACTACTCTCTAACAATTGTAGCAAATAGAAGAAATCCTTTAAGAAGGTGGACTTAACAATCTTATTGTAAATCTCTTAACCGAGTGCATACTTAACAGTGTTGTTAAAATCTCTTAACAGAGTAGACCTAATGAGTCTAAAATGTTACTCCTAACAAGGTAAGATCATCAGAAGTGATGACACTTGTAGCCTTAACTAACACCTTCCATTTTTTAGATAGTGAATCTTTGTGGGTTTCATCCCCACCGCAGTTTTTACCTTCTAACAGGGGTTTTTCGTGTTACCAATTCTTGTGTCATGTGTACTTACATTTCATGAATGTTTACATGCAATTAAGTTTATGTTTTGATATTACATGCATAAAGTAGAAAATAAATATGGTCGGTAATGCAAGTAAAGATCACTAAAGGATAATTGAGAAAAAAAATTAAGGGTACTGATTCACCCCTCCCCTCTATGTACACATCATTCCATTATTGAGAATCAGAAGTTGGAGATACAAATTTTCTTTGAGCAATACAAAGAAGCAAGAATCAAGATGAGAGAACTATCGGATGAAAGAAAAGCAATGGCATCTCACTACAATGAAATAGACTATCATGAAGATGAGATACCTGATTTATCTGAGTCATCAGGATCTACATCTGGTAACATATCTGTCACATCAGAAGGAAGCATTAAAAGTCTGAATGAAATCAATCAACATCTGACTGAACAAGTAAAGGTACTGCAAATTGGTCAAGAGACACATATGGTAAGAATGAATGATGTTATGAATAATGCTAGACAAACTGAACAAGAAAGAACATTAGGTATTGATGACAGAAGGAAGATCACTGAAAAGCTGCAAGAGAAAGAATCAGAAATACAGAGACTAACTGAACATCACATTGAGATCACCAATCAGATAGTTCTTATGAGTCATGAGGCCAACCAAGTGAACATATAACTTAATGGAAAATTGGAAGCTATTGATGAACTAAGAGAAGAAAATGAGAAACCAAAGCATGAAGCAAGGATTCAGCAACAACATAATGATATGATCAAGAAAGCTGAAGAAAGTACAAAAAGAATGGATGATTTCTGAATGGACAAAGAAGACTCAATAAAAATACCATTTTAGGATATACCAAGCATGGAGAACCATCAAATCAATCTGATCAAAAAGATTTATACACAAATCCAAGACCAAAGAATCACTCATGCAATCACTATGGAAAACCAGGCCACACATCAAATGTTTGCAGGAGCAAAGCTAAAGGTATTCCTAAATCTACTTCTACATTCATAGGTAATTATTATAACTGTAACAAGCATGGACACAAAGCATATGAATGCAAATCTAAGGTAAAACAGCCAAAGAAGGAATCCTACATGGAAAAATATTGTTATACTTGCAAAATGCATGGGTACACATCTAATGAATGTAGGAAAAAGAAAAAGCAAGTATGGAAATCAAAAGAACAAGAAAATCCTTATCAATCGAGAAGCGTCGGTAACTCATATGTTTGGGATTACAACACATGGGTAAATTGCACAACATGTGGTAGATATGGACACATAGCTGCAAATTGCATGAGGAAATGGATACAAAGGTCAAGGAACTAGAATAACTCCAGAATGGCATGCTTACACTGTCATAAAGTAGGTCACCTAAGAAAGGACTACAAAGACCGAGTGATAGAGTCAAGCACTTTTGCAAATGGAAACACCATTGAAGATATTAGAAGAATGAGAAATCAAATGTGGAGGAAATCCTCAAGAAAAGAAGATGCTATACCAAGCACCATAGTTGGTGACACCTCATCCAATGGATTAGATGATATCACCACCCCCACCTAAGAAATAACAAGTAAGTATGGAACTATACTCTACAAAACTATATTTTACATCAGTTCCAATAATCATTGATAATATGCCACATTAGCATGAATGAAGATGCACTATGGTGTTACTTGTTATGATTTTGTTAATCCAATCTCTTTGGTCAATACATACCAAGCATCGTCGGTGTACATATGAAAAACAATCAAGTCTTTGCTACATACTGAGCACCGTCGGTGAACATGTGAAAGGTCAATTGAGTTGACACTTACCCCAAGAAGTGTATACTCACTGAGCTAAGAAGTTTGCGTGATGACCGATTGACTCTATCTTCGACCACTGAGAAGTAGGTGAAGCATTTATTGCACCACTTAGGGTATCATCTATAAAAGGGTGACAGAAAGCTCATTCATTCACCAAGCATTTAAGAGCGAAGAGAAGAGTGAAGAAGAGTGACCAAGGAGAAACCACATTGTAGAGAGATTCACAAGCACATTCACGACTACTAAAATAGATTTCCATCATCTACAGCTAAGATCAACTGAGTATCTGAGACTCACCAAACAAATAGATCATTTATGAAAAATACCTAATTCTACGACAAATGGCAACTACATCACTGTTAGAATCTGTTAAAATAGATATAGCCCAAAATACAATTGAAAGTGTTACATCAATAACTAGAAATAAAATGAACAGAATAAGAATACTAGATAAACTTGATGTAAATTCTCAAAGGCATAATAGCATCAAGGGAAATCTATATTATCCTAGCATATACAATATCTCCAATCTCACTATATATTTCAATACAAGGAAGCCTGTTTATATAGGCAAAGGAGAGGTGGAGGTGGAGGTGGAGGTGGGTGGAGGAACCTACATTTAGTAAATGCAGCCAACTACATTTAGTAAATGCAGTCAACTACATTTAGTAAATGTAGACAACTACATTTGGTAGGTGGAGGCACCTACATTTACACCTAAGAAAGATTAAAAACAGGTGGAGGAAATCCTAGAAAAAAGGGAAATATAATTAACCCATCTAAGAAATAAAATCCTACACTAACACCCCCCCCCCCCCTTAAGCANAACCCCCCCCCCCCCCCTTAAGCATAGCTTAGGTTAATGTAGAGATGGAGGGTCCTGGCACAAGAGCCATGTTAGGTACCCTTGTACAACTATAATGCAACCTCTCATAACCGGAGAAAAGGAGAAAACCCAGTGGGAAAAAACTCCTCTCCAAAAGAGAGTAAATAAGAAGCTAAAAAGCTCTAGTAGAAGTAGACACCTGTCGCACCCCAAGAAAAGCATGTAGATGAATGAACTTGCTCTTAGTGAAGGGTTTGGTGAATATTTTAGCAGTATGATCAGATGTCTGACAATACTAAAGATTAAGAACCTTCTCATGAATCAACTCCCGAATGTAGTGCATATGAATCTCAATGTGATTGGTCCGCTGGTGATGGACCAGATTGCAAGAATTATGAATGGCACTTTGATTATCACAAAAGATGACTGTTGGCTTGCAGAAAGGAATGCCAAACTCAGTGAGGATATTTTGAAGCCAAATGGCCTCAATAGATGCATTAAATTCTCCTCAATACTTAGCCTCAGTGGATGAAAGAGCAATAGCAGCCTGCTTCTTGCTCGACCAAGAAACTAGACCTGAACCAAGAGAGAAGCAATACCCTCAAGTAGACTTAAAATCCTGAGAATTTCCTACCCAATCTGAATCTGTGTATCCTATCAATTCAATATCCATTCCTATTGTATAATGAATCCCATAACAATGAGTACCCTTGATATAATGAAGAATCCTCTTAGCTTCTTTACAATGAAACTCATGTGGTTCCTGCATGAACCTGGAGACTATGCCCACAATATATGAAATATCATGCCTAGTGTGAGTCAAATATATGAGGCTACCAACCAATTGATGATACAAGGTAGCATCTACCAAGGGTGAAGAAAAAGAAGCCTCAAGTTTGACTCCTGATAGAAATGGAATTGGTGTAGACTTATAGTCAGCCATGTGAAATTGAGAGAGCATATCAATAGCATACTTAGGTTGTCCAATGAAGATACCAAAATTTGACTGAGTGATCTCAATCCCTAATAAGTAGTAGAGAGGGCCTAAGTCATACATTAAGAACCGATCATGAAGGGTAGTTTTGACTGCCATGATGTGGGATGAGTGGCTCCCTATGATCAACAAGTCATCAACGTAGAGGACAATGAAAGTGAGAGTATCATCCTGCTGCAAAAAATAGAAATTTGGATCAGAATGGCCCCGAGCGAACGACATTGAGAGAAGGAAGGAGTCCATCTTGCCATACCAAGCTTGAGGGTCATGTTTAAGTCCATAGAGAGACTTCTGTAGGTAGAAAACAAGTGAAGGATCCTGGATGAATCTTTGTGGTTGCTCCATATATATCTCCTCTTGAAGGTCACTATGAATAAAAGCATTCTTCACATCCATTTGATGAACTTCCCAGTGATGGGATGCAGTAATGGAAAGGACAAGTCAGATGGAATTCATTTTGGAAACTAGGGCAAAGTTCTCAGAGTAATCAATGCCATGAACTTGGGAGAATCCTTTGGCAACCAGGTGATCCTTATGCTTATCAACTGATGCATCTGTAGAAAATTTTGTTCAATAGATCCACTTCCATTGAACAAGTTTTCTTCCCTTACGAAGAGGGACTAAATCCCAAGTATGGTTCCTCTCTAAGGAATTGAGATCTTCTTGCATAGCAACATCCCACTTAGGGATACCTGAAGGTTCCTGAAAGGATTGTGAATCAAAAGCTGTAGCAACAAAGACATGTGGAGCTTTCTCAAATTGTGATTGTATTCTTCTCACATCTGAAGGATCACCAACCCAATCACCTGCTAACTCCAATGTTTGACAAGCCCAAACTGGCCTAGTGGATGGAGAATGTGGGGAATCTGGGGGATGATCTTCACCCTCTGAATGATTCTCATCATTATCTTCTGAATACTCTTCATTGGGATCAAGACAATTAAAATCCTCGGAAGAATGATCATCATGTAATGACAATGTCTCCATAGGAATGAAGGATGGAGAAGTGGTAGAAGGAGAACTTGAGGGATCTTCCTCAAAATGAACACTTCTCTCAATGAACAACTGATGTGTGGTAGGATGGAGAAGCCTATAGCCTTTGACATTGTCTAGATATCCAACAAATATGCAAGGCCTACTTTGAGGATCCATAGCCTTGTGTTTCTCTGCTAGAATGTGAGCCCGTGCTAAAGACCCAAACTCTCGAAAGTGTTTGACTTTGGATTTGTGACTGGTCCAAGATTGAAAAGGAGTTGCTTCCTTGATAGCTTGAAGAGGAACCTGATTCTGTATATAACATGCATAGTTTATGGCCTCTGCCCAATATTGAGGTGACAATGACTTTGAGTGAATCATACAGTTGGCCATTTCCTTTAAGGTTCGATTCTTTCTTTCTACAACTCCATTTTTTTGTGGGGTGTAGGGAGACGAATGTTGAAGATTAATTCCTTCTGAGATATAGAATTGTACAAATATTTGATTGACATACTCCACCCCATTATCAATACGTAAAAGCTTGATCATTTTCCTTGTTTGTTTCTCTGCAAAAGATTTGAATTCTTGAAAGCACTCAAAGACTTCAAACTTTTGTTTGAGAAAATATACAAAAGTATACCGAGAGAGATCATCAATAAAGGTTAAAACATATTTGGCTTTGCTAAAAGAAGGATGAGGAAATGGTCCTTCCAAATCATTGTGTACTAACTCCAAGAGTTGTGTGGCTCTCCATGCTTTGCCTTTATCAAAATTTTCTTCAAGATGCTTGCCAAGAATGCATCCTTGACATACTCCATTAGATAATTGAATAGAAGGCAATCCTATAACCATGTCTTGTTGACTGAGCTATTGCAGGTAGCATTAGTTCAAGTGGCCAAACCGCTGATGCCACAAATGACTTACTTCATCTGAGTTAGTAAGTAGTGAAAGTGAAAGAGAATCAAGAACAAAGTGAGAGAACTGATACAGTTTGGACTGATGATCAACTTTTCCCACTGCAATTGTAGACCCATTGTTGATCTCACTGATTACCACTGTGTCTGGAGTAAATTCAACTTTCTTTCCATAGCCTATATGAGTGATCTAATAAACAAATAGGAAATTAGATGACAAAGAGGGAACACATAGGACATCATGAAATGTTCCTTTGCTTACGCGAATAGAACCTCTCCCATATACTTCAGTAGGAGTGCTATCACCAAAAAGAATAGATTGCAAAGAACATGACTCCAAGGCAAAAAAACTTTCTTTTGATGAAGTCATGTGGTGTGAAGCACCTGAATCAATGATCCAGGAATGTGGTTGTGAAGAAACAGAAACTAGAGCCTTACCCTTGTCTTTCCCTTTAGTAGTGTCCTTTGTATACTCTTGTGATGAACTTGTCTTGACAGAATCAGGCACTTTGATATTGTTCTTCATGAGAAGATGAGATAAGTGATCAATTTTCTTCTTTAGACATTTGTGTTCATCATGTCCAAGTTTCTTACAGTAGGCACATGTTGTTCTCTCCCTCTTGGGTTTATCACCTTTTGAAGAAGATGCCTGATTTGGTGTGTTTGTGGTAACAAATTTCTTTGTTGGCTTCTTTACTCCTTGGTTCTGTTGTTTCTTTGCTTGATTAGAAGGTCCTCTTTGTTCTTTAGCACCTTGATTTGTAGCCAAGGAATGAGATTTAGAGGGCTTCAATGTGCCCATATGAATCAATTTATCTTTCTCTTTTGTGATTTCATTGGCAAATTCATCAAGAGAGGGAATTTTATAATTGGTTCCTAAGGCACTTTTAGTGGCATAGAATGTAGAAACAAAAACTGAATAGTTTGAACCAAGTTTTGAAAGAACACTTAAGATTAGTTGTGAATCTTTCTTAACAATCCCACATGCTTTGAGTTTCAATCTTAAAGCCTTAAACTTTGTGAATAAGTCTTGAATAGTGTCAAATTTACATAGATTTAATCATATCAATTCATTCTCTAATTGATGCCCCCTCAATTCATCTTGTTTACCAAATAATCCTTCTAATGATGTCCATACATCATTTGGAGTTATGGCGGAGTCAACATGAAAGAGAAGATCAAGAGATATAGCCATGCACAAAGTACCATATGCTTCATCACATTTGTTGAACCATTGAGGATTTTCCACAAGTAGTGTTTGTTCAATTTCAACACCCATTGTTACTCTATATAACCCTACTTCTTAAGATAGATTGTCATTTTAGACTTCCACTCATAGTAGTTATAGGGTGTGAGTAATGGAATTGTTGATTGATCCATTTTAGTGCATAAATTAAGATTTTTGTGTGGAATGAAAGAGAGACAAATCACATAGAAAGAGAGTGCACGGGACCACCCCCCCTTTACTAGATCAATAAAAATCACCCCCCCCCCAAAGTGTTATAAGGTTGGCACTTTATAATTTAGTACATTTACATAGCTCTTTTCTAAGTTACAATCTTTAATAGGCTCACAATGGCTTAAATTTCAATTTATATTATAGAGTTAACCAAAGATAAAATCTTGAAAAAAGAACCCTGAATCTATGTAGTGTTCTTTGCTAACTTTCTGACGATATCTCATTTTTGAAAAATAGAGTACCGAGGTGAAAGTTATGGCCAAAAGAAGAAATTTAGAATACAGACTTTAACCTATAAAAAATGGGGTATAATGAAAAAATATTAGATCCTAACCTCTATTAGATCGAAGATCTCATTTCTAGCTTTCCATTGATATTTTGTTTGAAAAAAATTGACACTATGGGCGAAAGTTACGCTCGTTTGAAAAAATGCCCTTTTAGAGCTAGAAGAGGAGGTCTGGCGGTTGGAGTAAACCGCTAGCGGTTTGCTGACTGCTGGAAATTGGTTCTGGTAGTTTATTGACTGCTAGAGGTCAGCCGATCTGGTGGTTAGCTGGCAGTATCGACCGCCTGGTGGTCGGCTGGCGGTGTCGGCCGGCTGGTGGTCGGTTTGCAGCGTCGGCTAGCGGTGTCGACCGGATGAGGTCGGTGAGCGGCGGTGGCAGTGTTGACTGGGGGCTATCAACCAAGGTCGGTTGCTAGAGGTTGGCTGGCCAAGGTTGGATCTGCAAAATATTTTTCTTTTTTTTTAAGCTGCCTCAGTTTACATGCAGGCCTATTTGGGCAAAAAAAATTTTTGCCACAGATTATCCTGGTACCAAAATAGGGAAAATTGTATATCAAAATTCATCTGCGAGGCATTCTGGACACAATGGTAGTGTTCTTTTTGTCTGAAAATGCTCCATTTGCAAGTTGTCTTCTAGATCTGAGCAAAACCCTCTTTTTGCAACTTTTGCAAAGGATCTCCAAATTTCGATGAAACGAAAGCCAATCTTGACTTTCTCGAGCCTTCTAGAAATGATGGAGCAGTCTGAATTGCTCTCTGAATTATTCAAAGTGCTACAATCAAAAGATCAAGAAAAGCAACATATATGCATAAAGAGACTTAATGGATCTTCATAAATCTTTGTTGTTCTCCAGATCGTACAAAACGCAAGAGAAATAACAACAAGATTTTACATGACCTTTAAGTAATCTAAACTCTCAAGAATTGCTCTGATACCATGTTAGAATCTATTAAAATATATATAACCCAAAATCCAATTGAAAGTGTTAGATCAATAATTGGAAATAAAATGAACAGAATAACAATACTAGATAAACTTGATGTAAATGCTCAAAGGCATAATAGCATCAAGGAAAATATATATTATCCTAGCATATACAATATCTCCAATCTCACTATATATTTCAATACAAGTAAGGAAGCATGCTTATATAGGCAAAGGAGAGGTGGAGGTGGGTGGAGGAACCTACATTTAGTAAATGCAGCCAACTACATTTAGTAAATGCAGTCAACTACATTTGGTAGGTGGAGGCACCTACATTTACACCTAAGAAAGATTAAAAATATGTGGAGGAAATCCTAGAAAAAAGGGAAATATAATTAACCCATCTAGGAAATAAAATCCTACACTAAAAATCACGAGTTGCAAAGATCAAGAATACTAAGGACAAGAAGGTCAATCTGATCAAGAATAAAACCTATGAAGGGCGTAAGTATAAATTTTGCCCAGAGGTTGCTTCACAACCCGACAACCAAGGAGCATTCTCAAGCATCCCTCCTAGGGTTTTTCTAGTTAAATATGTCCGAGCATTCATCCACTACAAGGTTACAGAGATCAGAGATCTTGAGGTTGAAGAAGCTTACAAGAAGCTTTGCATAGATGGAAACCTTAAAGATAAACACAAACACATTAAGGTAAAAGGGTTAACAAATGCCCTAATGTTCCCTAAAGAGTTCAAGACCGAGTGGATTTGGATAGTACTTAGTCAAGTACATGATAGGAAAATGTTGTTGGATGAACCAAAACCAATCACTAAGGATGTGATACACGCAGTAACAGGTTATCCAGTAATCGACAAGGCTAAAGCCCTAAAACATCCTTCTCGCCCCGACATTGAAAAAGCAACTGGTGTAGTATGGGACGACAGAGGTTTGAAACTTAAATCAATCACCGACCCAGAGATGAAGTTCAATGCAAGTGTAATTAAATACAAGGTATTCCAAGCTAGCTGATTAAACAACATAGCATGTGGAGCAGTTGAAACTACCTATAAGATTGTAAAGAAGGGACTGCAACTAGACTTATCTAAGCTGCTAGTGAAGCAACTGGAGGAGAATATGAGAACTATTAGATCAGCCAGATCTAATTCATGTAAGTTTAGTTCACTCCTCATGTGCACATTTTTCTACTTTCAGGATTTCTTCCCATCTATCGGTAATGTCAATTGGGACACAACCCGACCAGTAACTGCACAAATTAGTGAATCCATTAAGTCACTAGGGGATAATTTCACATCAGTAATGGATGCATACTTCACTACCTTCAAAGATAGAATGCAGAAGAGAATGAGAATACTTGCACAACTAGTGGAAAAATATAAGGATGACATATGTTTCATAGTGGATACCGAAAACACTTTAATTAAACTAGTTGTACTGAGAACAGCATGGTTGCCCCCATTAGATTATGAGATCAACATTGATCTAGCCACAAATTCTATTGAAGCCTTATTGAAATGAACCATTAGAAAAATCATTGGCAAGATTTGGAACTTATGAGGAAGCTAAGTCTAGAATCAAGACAGGCTTAATAGTGAGGAAAATTGACAGTAAGAAAACAAAGATGGTGAAAACACTTCAAAAGAAACTATCAGTAAAAGATGAATAATTGGAACAAAAAGAAGACACCGAGGGACAGTCACCTATCGGTGAAGATGAAAATTTGAGTGACTCTGATTCAACTAAATCTGATGTACTACCAACAAAGAAACCAAGAACTACTGTTGCATCAAGAACTAGGAGTCAGACTAAAAAAGATGCAAACTCACCACCGGTAAAGAAAGGTACAGTGAGGAATTATAAGAGAAATCCTCAAACTGGGCAATAGGCATCGAGGCAAAGAAGAAAATACATTAGAGGAAAAGAACACAAGGATGACACTGAACATGATGAGAGTGAACAAGGACTCCAACCTCAAAAATAACAAAATTCCTAAGACAATTGATGAGATTGCTGCATCAATCAGCAAAACAGGGAGCATATCACACCGAAAGATAAGACAATGGCTAACATTATCTCCTGGAGATCAGAATAAGATTGAAGAAGCCATAATTAAGGAAATGATTGCATATAAATGTGTACTACTACAATTCAACAAGAAAATGCCACAAGAGCTTAAGGATAGACTATCAGCAAGATGGACATATGCCTTGCATACAGAAAAATAGATAAGGGAAAGATCCCTAGTTACAATAATGCCACCTAAGTCAAAAGTTCAAGAAATTGATGAAATGATGAAGAAGCATGCAAAGAAATTATCAACTAAGATGAGAGCTTACAAAGTGCTAGAGGGAAAATTAATAGAGCTTGATACAGAAAGCAATGAAATTTGGAATGAAATCTTCAATGCCCCCAAGCAGGTATTAGCTCTTACCGAGACACCTCACTATGAGGAAAAAGAGGCCACACCAAGCCTGGAACATATCTTCATTAATGACACCAAGGACATCAATCCACTTGAATTGAAAACAGAGACAACTAAGGCCATGGATGATGTACCTCAAATATTACAATCATTAGGAGATTCAATGGAGGTCACCATAAAAGATATAACACTTATTGATTCTGATAATGAACTAAAGAATAATGAAGCCGTAAATGATGTCATTGAGCAAGCAACAGAAAATGATACAATGATTGTTGCACAGGTAAATGTACCAAGTCACATGCCATTATTGATACAAGCTATCAATATTATATCGAAAGAGAAGGAAAAGACACCTAAACCTGACGCAAACAATCCAATAGACACAGGTGATGAAGAAGGGAAGAAAAAGGATACAAATGAAGATTAGACAACAACAAGTGGAGAGGAGAAACCGAGTGACGCCAAGGAAACCAAAGAGGCAAACAAATCTTCATACACAAACAAGGTTGATGTAGAGACATCTACTACCGACCAACAGGTCAATACTGAGTAGCATACAAAAGGCACCACACCTCCTACACAATCACCGAAGCAAGAGCAAGAGAATGAACTAGCTATAGTTCTACATACCCCTTCTTCCACCATCATAAATAAGAAGAAGAAGAAGAAGAATGTTTGAGCCTACCTTTAGGCCTTCTCCCAGTTTCCCGCCCTTCTGAACCGCGGGTGATCAAACCGACGATGAAGCAGCGTATCTTGCCCTACTATCTAGAAGGGAGCACCTAGATCCTTTATTTCTAGATTCTCTGAAACAATCAATGACCTAGTAATGGAGAGGGATGATGAACGATTAAATCTCTTAAGTGCGTGTTGATTTCTCTGGTTTCACTCAACTTTCCCTCACGAGAAAGACAAAATTCTCTTCTTTCTGAAGGATCAATTTTTTGAGAAAGTTGATTTTGTTGAACCACCCTTATAATAGTAGGGCCCACCCTACTACCCCAATCTCCCATCGCCTTGCTAATTAAATGTGTATAGATAGATAGGGTTTATGCCATTGAGAAGAGTAGGGCTCCCAACTGTATCGCATTTCAGATGCGGGGATGAACTACTCTAGTTGGGCCCTTGGGGGGCTAACCCAACCAATTGAGATCGCATGCAGGGAACAACTATCTCCACCCTGCTTTAAGACTCCATCCCTCTGCACTGATAGTGAGTGTGGTTGCTGGAGCCTGTTAACCAAGATATGCGATAGATAGTATTTTTGGGTTCCCAATTTCTTTCCCATTGGTGGTGGCCCCCACCACTGCTACCAAAGCAATGGTAGGGAATAAGAAGAAGAAGAAGAAGAAGAAGAATCCGGTCACACTTGAAGAAATTATTGATATACCCGACGGTGATCCAAGGGTACTAGATCCTGAGTCCCTGCCCAAGTATGGTGAACTTTGCAAGAGGAAGGCTATATAGGACAATATAAGGAAGGAGCACAAGAACTCACAAGTCCTAGATACCACAAAATAAATTCTATTGCATATAGTACCTGACACTATCCAAATGCTACAATACTTGATCAATTAGCAGCCCTCGCCGACACCATTACATCATAGAATATAGATGCAGACAAAGTCATTAAGGAACGTGCTGAGAAGAAGTGTCAATACAATTTAACCAAGAAGACCAACCAAGAAGTGGCAAAGAACAAGGTAAAAATTTTTGAACTGGTGAATTCATTGGGACCAATAATATCAAAATTAGTCACCTTAGTTCAAAAGTTGTGCACAATAGAGCATTTCACTATAGAGCATAGTGAAAAGAAAGTCAAGTTAGATGAAGATCTTAAGGCTAGTGCACAAAGTCTCACAACCAAAGAAAATTAATTCCAATTGCATTTTGAGAAGATTGTAGAGTCAAAAAATTTGAGACTGGAACTAAAAAAGGCTAAAACAAGAATCTGGGATGAGGTAATCGAGCTCCAAGCAATGTTACTCCTGAATCTCACACTATTGTTGAAACACATGACTTCAAAAAAAGCATTGATTGCCACCCCAGAGATGTCTGTTACCAAGAGTATATATGACATGCACGCCAGACTCACATTGGAATACATGACTTTGGAACACCTCCAAGAGAAATGGGAGAAGATAATGGAAGACATTCAAAAATCCCATGCCCACATACTTGATAAGCTGTAAGTATTACACCTTTGTCATTAATTTCAAAAAAAGGGGGAAATTATATGTATAAGGGGGAAATATATATGTAAAGGGGAATAGATATGTATAAAATGTCAAAAGAAGAAAACATGTCAAAGGCCAAAGAGGGAAATACAAAAAGGAGAAACATGTACATACACTGTACTGAGGCATGCACATAGGGGGAGTCATTGACAAGGCATACACATGGTGTAGATACTGAACATTTCAGTTTGCACATATCAATTTTTTATACTAATGCCAAAGGGGGAGATTGATAATCCTAAAGGATCATATTTTCATTAGTATACAAGGAAAAAAAATTTTGGACCATCAATAACATGATCACTGAGTGAGAGCAAACAGGGTCACTGAAAAAGACAAGCACAATGATCACCGACAGATAGTTTGCAGAGTAAACCAAGAAGCACAATTCATAGAGTAACCTGACAGATCATTTACAGAGTAAACTAACAACACAGTTCACAAAGGAACCCAAGAGCAGTATGTATATAGAGACATCACCGAGCACCAGTCTATCGAGAGATAGTTTTTATCCTGAGAAAAGTGGTTATGAGATACACGTTAGATAAAGAACTGAAGTTTTGTAATTAGTTGTATGCTTAGCTGTAAAACCATTTCTTGAAGAACAAGTAAAGCATATGTAATTGTTTTAATCAATTTAACTAATTGTAAACATGCAAACTAGGAGATCAAGGTCAAGTTGTAAACCTTTGATCATAGAATTTTCTATTGTAAAGCGTAAAACCTAAAGTAGGTCAATACATTGTATAAATAGATGTAGTAATAAATAACAACATGATGATTATAGCCATAGAAAACATCAAAGGATCAGACATATAATTTCATGTAGAAGGACAGAAAAAGATGAATTCAGTTATGAAGAACAAGATTCAAGGCTACCGAGCAGAACATAGGTATTAATAAATCACTATAGGTGATACACATATCTTGTGAACTTAAAGGATCTATATTCAAAAATTCAAGATTGCATACTATAGGGTCAACAAGTATTTTTAACTACTCTCTAAAAATTATAGAAAATAGAAGAAATCCTTTAAGAAGGTGGACTTAACAATCTTATTGTAAATCTCTTAACTGAGTGCACACTTAACATTGTTGTTAAAATCTCTTAACATATTAGACCTAACCAGTCTAAAATGTTACTTCTAACAGGGTAAGATCATCAGAAATGATCACACTTGTAGCCTTAATCAACACCTTCCATTCTGCAGATACTTAACCTTTGTGGGTTTCATCCCCACTACAGTTTTTACCTTCTAACAGGGGTTTTTTGTTTTACCAAATGGATGTCAAATCTTCATTCCTAAATGGAATATTGGAAGAAGAGGTATACATTGAACAACCAAAAGGGTTTGTTGATCCATACAAGAGAAACATGGTATGTAGACTACATAAAGCCTTGTATGGATTGAAACAAGCACCTAGAGCCTGGTATGAAAGACTTCACTCTTATCTCATTAGCATAAAATTTGTTAGAACAAGTGAAAATAGAAATTTGTACTTAAAAGAAGATACCGATGGTAATATTCTGATTGCTGAAATTTTTGTTGATGATATCATTTTTGGAGGAAATGAATTTTTATGAAAATCCTTTGCTAATGAAATGAGAAAGGAATTTGAAATGTATATTTTTGGGGAGATCAAATTCTTTCTTGGTCTATAGATTCTTCAACAAGATGCAGGCATATATATCACCTAGTCGATATACATCAAGGAAGTGTTGAAGATATTCAACATGGAAGATTCCAAACTAGTTGGAACACCTATGGCTGTCAGATGTAAGCTAAAAAAAGAAGACAAATCAAATGAGGTAAATCAAACATTGTATAGATCAATGATTGGAAAACTAATGTATGTTGTTCACACCAAACTAGCTATAGCACATGTAGTTGGAATAGTTGCAAGATTCTCTGATGATCCAAAGAATCACATATGACTGTTGTCAAGAGAATTCTGACACATCTGAAGAACACCGAGGAATATGGCTTATGGTATAAAAGAGAAGGAAATTTTGAGCTACAAGTCTATACAGATGCTAATTGGGCTGGAAATATTGATGACCGAAAGAGCACAACTGGAGGAGCATTCTTCATGGGTGACATACTTGTCAAATGGATAAGCAAGAAGAGAGGATTCATCTCTTAGCCTACTACATAAGTAGAGTATGTGGCTGCTTCTGCAAATTTCTCTAATATTTCATAGATCAAAAAATTGTTGGAAGGTATGAATATGAATATTCTTGACCCACTAATTATCTACTGTGATAACACCAGTGCAATTAACATTTCTAGGAATCCAGTCGTGCATGCTAAGACTAAGCATATTGCTATCATGTATCACTATCTGAGAGAACAAGTGCAAGCAAAGGAGGTGACATTGGAATATGTTCAATCAAAGGAAAAATTAGCTGATATATTCACCAAGCCATTACTAAAAGATACATTTGAGTACCTGAGACAGAGACTAGGGGTCCAACCCTTGTCTATCGGTCAGTAAGCTGACTAGGAAGATGCATCAACCTGCACATAATCTAAAGATCATTCATGTTGATGCAAACATCGAGATGAACATCAATAGGTACATCTGTACACAACAAGGTACAAGTATGCACCAAATACCAGAGACATTGTATTGATGATGGATAGGGAAATTCAAGGAATATATTATATAAAGGGATGGAACATGATATAGATAATTTTTGTTTGGCATTGTTATCAAAGGGATATATTATCTCATTATCATAAGGAAGAGATTATCTCATTGAATCATAATGGAGAGATTATATCATTGATCAGAAAAAGATTATATCATTATCCATGAAGTGAAGTTCTTGAGAATAAGAAGAGTTAATCAATATTCAAAGGGAGAGAAATTGATTACATATGAAATATCCATATCAGAGAGAGAGAGAGAGAGAGAGAGAGAGAGAGAGAGAGAGAGAGAGAGAAATTGTTGCCAAAGGAAAAAGAGATTATCAAGAAGAGGAACAGTCAAGGCAGAGCACATATCAGAACAGAGACATAAGATGCTACATTTATCCAGTGAAGGGATTGAAGATTGAAGACAACCATTCTACTAGAAACAAATCTAAGCTATTTGAGCTTACCAAAAGCCATACATTTGTAATAGTTACAATAGGAAAGCTTGATAAAGTTGTTATAGTTCATATTGTATTAGTAATAGTATAGTATGATAATGTAGTGTGTTTCCATCAATGATAAAAGGAGAGATTGATGACATGTAACTGATTGAATGTTTCAAGATGTTAAGTTGATCACCGAAATGTAGAAAGATAATGCAAGACATTAAATCAGTTAATGGATTGTATTGTCATTAATGTCAACTTGATATAATCTAATCGGTTATAATCAAAGTGTCAAAAACTTCAGAGAATTAGAAAGATAAAGATTATGCTTTCAGTAATGTATAAAAGACAAGCATTCACTATGTGACTTCAAACACCGACGGCTAGTGGAACCTGAAGGATAGAGATAACCAAAATTCAAGTCACAGTGATGCTCGAGCAAGAACACTAATGAGCATTACCAATGACAAGAATCACAAGCATAACCGACGACTAGAATCATAGTATAAACCAATGGAGAAGCCCAGGGAGAACTGGAGTGTTAATCGAAGCTATCAAAGAGCTAAAACACTAAAATTAACTTGAGTTCAAAAATGAAAAATATCTAGCTGGAAGAGATAAATATAGACTTAACTATAGTTATCATTGTTTTCATCGACAAGATAAAGCTAGAGATAAGTAAAGGATTTAAAGTTGTTTTTTTCCAGTTGGCAAGAAGATCTCTGCGAGATAAAATAGGAGTTTTTCTTTAAATCTGATTGGCTAAGATTGCGGATCACACCAAGATCAAGAAAATCAAGAACCTAACAATGGTGATATCATGTCTATAAATAGTCAAATTAATTCATTTAAAATTAAGGGGATTGAATGAAAAAGAGGATACTGAAGAGAAACTGATGAAGAGCAACTTCATATAGTCCTAATCAATCAAGCTGAGGAAAGAGGTAAAGTTTTCTGTGGACACCGAGTAGTAGAGAACAACATCACCGAGAAGAATTAAAGTGGAGAAAAGGTATTAAAAGAGATATATTGATCAGATTAGTTTTATGAGATTACAATAGATCTGAAAATCTGCAATTATAAATTATATATGTGAACAGATCATACTGTTTCAGTTTAACCATTGATTCAGAAAGTCTCTTAACCAAGCGGGATTTAAAGATCCTTTCTATATTGAGATACATCCCAAGGAGTATCAAAAAGTTTGATCATGAAGATAGCATGAGATGCCAGATACCTATTGACAGGCCAAGAGAGTGTTTGATCAAGGAAGGTATCATAGAGATGCCCAATATCAAGTGACAAACTAAACTTTTAAATCCTCTAACAAGGTCACACCTAACAGTGTGTTTGTAACCTTTAACAGGGTTGGATCTTCACCAACCTCACTTCAGAAGAGTGAAAATTTTGGTTTACCAGTCCCAAGTGGTTTTCCCTTAACAGGGTTTCCACATTAAAAATCTATGTGTCAATGTGTTTATGAGTCATTACTTTAGTCTTTTTCATTACACATAGCTAATTTGGATTGATCGGTATACTCTAAGTAATTTACTATTTTTTGGCAAATTAAAAGACTTCTATTCGGTAAACATACAGAATAAGGTTTAACAAAGCATTCTGAGTAGTAGTAATTTGATAAGTATAATTGAAGGCATTCATCTTATAGGACTAAAGATAACTAGAGGCTAAATATTGTGGTACTAAGTTTTTGGGTTGATTAATTGGAATATTTTTCAAGCCACTGATTCACCACCCCCCCCCCCCTCTTAGTTATTACTAACATATTATCACATCATTAAAATCTGATACTTCAAACAAATGTCACATCAATTAAAATTCTACAAAATCATAGTAAGAATTATAATCAAAAAAATAAATGGAAATATAAATGAAATACACCAAGGAGTATCATTAGGAAAATGGACTGCAGGCTTCATTTCTTTCAAATAATTTTCTATATGTGAACTATAAGAACACGTGATTTGAGCATCACCATTAGAACAATATGATTGATCTTCATCACTTGGTACTCCTTGGTGTATTCTATTTATATTTCCTAATGCAACAGGGCTAACAAATTCAAGAGGCATAGACAATAACCAGATAGGAATAAATATACAAACAAAAGAACAATGAAACCATCATGTATATCAGTGTATCTACATTCAAGTACATTTTAGAACAAATAAAGCTCCCCTAAAACTAAAACTATTCTTGACATCTATAGTCTTCCCACATCCTACTTGATATATCATCTCAAAACTTCCCCCAATCATCCCTATCACGCTGACTCAACCCATATGTCTCAAGCATTGGTACATTTATCCCATCAGGATCATGTTCCTCTTCAATAGACACTTCGGATGCCATACCAGAGGGAACTATCACTGGATCTGATCTAGAGAGAGTTGAAACTAGAACACGACAATCTACAACAGACCCTTCCCAATAAGAAAGAATGTATTGAAACTTATAATCAAATGAACAAACACCCATAATATTTTACGACAAGTTCCCTTTTCTCTCACAATATTTACCACTAGGAGATTTACCTTGAAGTATGGATTGAAATGGTCCTTCCCACTAATTTCTGGAGGAGTGTTTGGAATAGGTGGTATAAAATAATATGCATGGAGTGCTAAGACAGTCATCAAGACCTTTTGGAAGTATCGACTTACTGTCTCTCCTAAGTGGCCAAAGTTATGGGCAATCTTATGATTCCTTAGATTGTGGCCAAGGGTGTTGAGGAACATCACTAGTTGTTCTTGTAACATTATGTTTATCGTATCTATAATTATTCCGTTTTGCCTTAGAATATTGACTAGCTGAAAGAATGCTCATGTACTCATGAAAATTTGGTCATGAAAATTCACCTCATTGGAATGAATAATGTGTTTATAAAAACCAAGTTCATCTCTTCTTTTCTTATGCATTTTTCATCTACCTTCTTGTGCAGATACTACTTTGGCTACTGCAAGGACAACAAGAACAACTGTGAGAAGATGAGTGATTGTGTTCTTCCTAATTATGCATCCTTGAATGTTTATATTATTGGGAAGATCCATCAATGACTTGAAATGTGGATGGCAAGGAAGATTTGAGATACAAAATAGCCACCAATAGGCAACAAGAGTTCAAGACAACAAAAGAAATGCAACAACATGATTTTGTTCCATGTAATATGTCTATTGCGTGTAATATGATACTTTTGTTTGTATATGTAATCCTAGTTTGTTATTGTCTATACCTCTTGAATTTGTTAGCATTGTTGCATTAGGAAATCAATCAAAGTGATATTGGTCAATAGTGATTTGGGTAGACCATCTAATCATAAATAGAGCAAATATAGTTTTTATATATTACTACTCCAGCTAGTACAATTTATGTAAATTTCTCCAACACCTACTTAGTGCTTGGCATCATATATACATATGTTCATGAACAAGATCATAAGCCCACCATTAACAATATATACCTATGAAGAAGATCATAAGCCCATCATATATACCAATTGAATTTGTTAGCCCTGTTGCATTAGGATATTTAAATGGAATACACAAAGGAGTACCAAGTGATGAAGCAATTCAAGAGATTGATCATTCAGTTAAATTTATATTGGTCAATGGTGATTTGGGCAGACCATCTAATCATAAATGCAGAGAATCTAATGGTTGATCTTCCCAAATGACTAGTGATGATTAGAAAGATAGGCATTTTGGAATTTTGTTTTCATATATAAATGGAGTTGATAATTCTTCAACATGTCTTTGTAATCATCAATGGTGATTTGGACAGAGTAGCCACTATATCCCCCAGAGATTAACATGCAAAAGCTTTATCCAATTCCACTTTTTCATAAGCCATATTTTATAAAATTTTAGGTTTGTATGCTTGATTCATCACAACATTTTCCCTCTTTTGCAAAGCATTTGTGCAGACGAAGAAAGGATTTTGCATTTTTTCACATTTGTTGATAAACAATTTTTTTAGTTTTGCTTGATAGTCCTTGGTGTGTTCCATCTAAATATCCAAATGCAACAAGGATAACAAATTCATGAATGTAGAATATGTAATGACTGCCCTACCCAAATCACCATTGATGTTTAGAAAGATTAGAATTTTGTTTTCTAATCATCAATTGTGATTTTGGCAACTTGAAACAACTCAAAAGCTTTATCAGTTGCACCATTTGTGGACATATCCTCTATCGAAGACCAATAAACCTCTTATGGAGTAGTTATTTTTTCAAATACATTGCAACATTTGAGCATCTAATCATCAATGGCGATTTGGGAAGAGCATCCAATCATAAATTCAAAGCATATAATGATTTCTCTGCCCAAATCATATATAAATGGAACTGATAAGTCTGCATTTGAGCATATAATAATCAATGATAGCAAGATATGTCCACAACTAGTGCAACTAATGATATTAATTATATGTGCTATCAAAGAGGTCTTATGAAAGGGATTAAAAGTAGAAGCTCTTGGTTGGACTATTCATAGTTATCAACAAAGGGTTCTTATCAAAGGGTTCATATTGATCTTATTTTATCAAAAAATTGCATTTTTATTCAAGGCCCCCTTATACCTCACTTCCCCTTGTGCCATGGCTATCAGACCTATGTAAGACATATCTTAGGTTCACTGATTGCATTATTGACTTACTTGGTTTGTTGCTAACTGTAATGTTAAAAGACTAATTGGATTATTTTAGTCTTTTAATCTGCCACATAATATTGACACTACTCTATTCAGGTCAAAATTCTAAGGATTATACCCAACATCTATACAATGCTTGCTAATATAATCTTATCCAATCACCCATACTACTGCCACTTCATTCTTCTATCTCAATGATACTCCATCAAGTTGGAGTTATATGCTAAAGATATGTTAAAAAGGTGATATAAAATTTTGAAGCTAATGCAATTGAGAGGTTCAATATCAAACCTCACAACCCTCATGCACCAAATATCAGTTTTAGATCACTGGTAGAAAACAAGACATTCAAGTCATAGAAAAGATTCTTAAATGAATGGTAGCTGGCAGAATTTATATTAGATGTATATGGGCGCTGGAAATTCTCTTTTAGAGAAGCACACACACCATACAAATTCAAACAAAGTGCATAAGATGTTAAACATAATGCTTCAAGAAATATGTCTTTATGAAATACAATGGCTTCAGAAAATGATATATGGTTAGCTCTTCATTGCAAGATATTATGATTAGGGATGCACATATGGGCATTTTGGAAAACAGGTGAGAAAATCTAATAAAGCATAATGTACTGGGAAAAAGACAATGAAAATGTGGAGATAAAGTACATGTAAACTATTTGATATAATTCCCTCACATGAAATAAAATGATTATGCATATGCACCAAATGCATTTGTTGAAAATGCTTGTAAATTTTTTAAGAAAATTCTTGAAGCTTGAAAAATATGGAAGAATAAATGAAGGCAATTTAACTCTATGATCTAGTGCATTGGAGCAGGCAGAGAACATACATGTTCCTCATCCTCTCAATAGAAAATCCAACACAACAAACCCACAACTATTCCAATAGAGTTCGTCATCCGCACAAATGCTTTGCGAAAGATGGGGAAAATGTTGCGATGAATACGGACCCAAAATGTTATATTTTTCCAAGCGAACCCGAAATATTTTCAAAATGAGGATTGAAAAAAGTGGAATTGGGAGATGTAATTCTAATTCTACCTTTTTCAAGTGGAAGATGTATATGTTCATTTTAGGTCAAAATGAGCATCCCTCTTCCAAGTCTTCTTTGTACTACCAAACTAGGGATTGATCAAATTCTTAATTAAATAATCCCAATTCTGCCTCAATTCCTACAACCAAACGGGGCCTTATTAACATTCCTATACTTCATTATTACTATCCACTAGCTTTCCTATGGAAAATCACACCTAGCTATGGATAATAACCACCAAGAAGTGTCTTGATCAGTGAAGAAGCAAGATTACATAGCCATCTGTGCTATGAAGGGTTACCTGTCCATCATGCCTAATAATTACAAAATAGGGTGTCCGAGCATGAAAACTAGTTAGGAGTGATATATTTGTATGAAATTTCTTGTCTTAATAAAACTCACACATATGAAAATATGACGCAATCTATGGAATTAGGATCTATTCATGAGTGAGTAACATCCTTGCAGTCGTAGAATGTATAATACCCTAGAGGATTAACTACACAGATTGTAATTGGCTAAGCATGTTGTTGAGGTAGTACACCCTAATTCTCTTTGATTCTTCATAATTACTTGGTAATATTTTCTATGATGTCACTATCCAATTTAAAAGCCAAAAATAAGGCCCCTAATTTCAGATACATTCACCAATTTTAGTAACGGTAAAACCCATAGGAACTTTTCAATAATCCACTTTTTTAAGAGGCCTACAAAACCAAGAAACTAGTTAATTGGAAAAACCAATATTTATGGAGAAGATCCTATATAACACTTTCATGTCTATCTTCTATCTATTAATTTCTCATAACCCAGCTACAAATTAATTGCACAATAAATTCATAGAATAGAAACTCTATCTGATTTATAACAATCAATACTCTGGGCTACTTAACAACAAATAATAGCGGAACAAAAATAATAACAAAGGCCAATCACAAAAAGACAATAACACAGATATACCCAGGAAACCCAAATGTGGGGAAAATACCTACAAATGTTGGAGCTTCTATTTATTCTAACAACAAATTTCCTCTTCAAGAATCCAATACAAGTTTGCTACAACAATTTTACATATATAGAGTGCAACTGCTTTACTTAGCTTGCAAGAAAATAATATTTCCTTGCTTTCTTTGGCTTTATATCATATATAAAATCACTCTTGATTTTATGCAACATCACAAACTTAGAAATATTCTATTAAAGAATAAAAAATAAAGTTGTTGCTAAATATCCAACTCGGGCTTCTTTAAAGAAAATCCACTCCACCTTCCTAGCTAAAAAAAAATCAACACTCCCTCTTAGCGAGGAAGGTGTTCTGCAAAAAACCCAACTTATCCCTGGAGAATAAAAACTTAATCTTCATCAAAGCCTTTTTCAATATGTTTTCTATCTGTTTGTCCATAGGAACGTACCAGAGTTTAACAATCCCCTTCTATACACAATCTCTGATGAAGAAAACCTATAACCACACACTGTATCACGCTTCAAGAACAAGGACTCATTCAACAGATTACAAGATTTCCACAAAAATTATTTTAGCTTCACAATCTACTCTCTCTGTCCAAACATCCACTCTCAACTTGTGCAAATAACTCATGCTAAAAATTGTCTTCGGAAGAATCTAAAAAATTCACAGTAGAAAGTATAGCAATTTCTATCTACAAGAATAATTGCCTCTGCTTCCCTTGCTAAAATTTTCTTTCCCCTTCTTCCCCAATTTTTTTTGGAAATCTCTTCCTCACTACGTACTCTTGGAAAATCTCTTTCCTCTCAATGTCTATAGGAAATATCTTCCTCTCACTATATCTAGGAAATCTCTTCCTCGCAATATATCTAGGAAATCCCTTCATCTTATTGTCTACAGGAAATCTCTTCCTCTAAATATATCTAGGAAATCTCTTCCTCTCTTTATATCCTAGAAATATCTTCCTTTTGATGTCTCCATCTTGTTGAACACACTTCAGTTTATATTCAACTGTGCCTCAAATATATTTACAAACATGCTTTACAGTTATCTAGTGCACACGTTTAGGTTGCACTATAAAATGAATGAGAGAGTTCACTTCAAAACAAATGTTTGACCTAGTGTTGATCAGATACATAAGAGAGCCTATCATTTATCTGTATAATGTTGGGTCTACTCCCACTAATCTGGAAGCATCAATCTTCTTCCAGTTGGTCACAAGTGGTGTCAACACGGGCTTACAATTCTCCATCTTGAATCATTTCAAGATATCAATTAAGTATTTCCCTTGTCCAAGGAGGATCTCTCCCTCTTTCTGCCACAACTCAAACCCCAGAAAGTAATGCATCAACCACAAGTCCTTCATCTCAAACTCATACCCATTCAAGGATCATGTTGACATAGGACCACACACATCTGAGTGTACGAGATCCAAAATCCCTTCAGATTTATTTTTTCTACTTGGAAAATTAGTCTTGGCATATTTCCCAAGAGCACAACCCTTGCACACCTCATGATTTTTTGTCTTCATCTTGAACACTGGTGGCCATAGCCACAAAAGAAACTGGAAATAAAAATCTACTTTTTTCTATAATCCATGTCACAAATCTTGGCTTTGTATTCAGTGTTTAGGGCTCTGATACCATGTTTATTTCTCATAACCCAGCTACATATTAATTGCACAATAAATTCAGAGAATAGAAACTCTATCTAATTTATAACAATCAATACTCTGGGCTACTTAACAACAAATAATAGCAGAAGCAAAAACAATAATAGAATCCAATCATAAAAAGACAATAACACAGATATGCCCTGGAAACCCCAGTGTGGGGGAAAAAACCTGCAAATAATGGATCTTCTATTTAGCCTAAGAACAAACTTTCTCTTCAAGAATCCAAAACAAGTTTTCTATAAAAATATTACATCTATAGATCACAACTACTTTACTTAGCTTGCAAGAAAAGAATCTTTCCTTGCTTTCTTTGGCTTTATATCATATATAAAATCACTCTTGATTTTATGCACCATCACAAACTTAGAAATATTCTATTAAAGAATTAAAAACAAAGTTGTTGCTAAATATCCAACTCGAGTTTCTTTAAAGCAACTCCACTCCACCTTCCTAGCTAAAAAATAAAAATCAACACTATCATCATCAGTGAGGCTATTTCCATGCTCAGAGACATAATCCTTATTTAAGTGATTAAAAATTTTCTATTTTAATTTCTCTTTGAATTTGGGCATTAGTATTTATATATGTATCCCCTTTGATGAGTTCAGTAAGTTGTTCCCTGGTAAAGTGATGAGTATCCCCTTTTAAACTCAAAGTGAAATTGGGTAACCAGTCAACAATATAATTTGCCTCCCAATAAAAATGTCTAAGTTTGAATGTTGCAAACCTTGGTAATAATATCCACACCTCTGAGAGAATATAATTTAGATTCCAATTAACTACCTTCTTTGATATAACAACAAAGATTATAATCTGAGAGTCTCCTTCTATATGAATATTCTTGATCCCTTTTTCCAAAAATAAACTTACCACATAAAAGTGCAATAGCTTCAACTATGTTATTTGTTCCTACTGGAAGTCTATTTTCCAAAGCTCCTATTATTTTACCCTTACTATCTTTGAGAAAACACCCAATCGCGGACTCCCCAGGATTACCCCTTCAACTTCCATCAAAATTTTGTGTTACAAAATCATCGTTTCGGGGTTCCCACTTGACACATGCAAACCTTGTAGACTTAAGTGCATTTATCAGCATTAAACCTTTGAAAGGAAAATTTGATACTAGACCACTCCCTCAACATGTGTGAATATGATGTTGTAAAAACTGAAGACAATGACTTAGATGTAGTAGTGTACACATTAACATTTTCTGAGATTATTTTTTTTAATGTGGTTGATAACCTTATAAGATGAGAGGAATTGACGTCTAAATGTTCTTTTATTCTTTTCCCACCAAAGGGACCAAACCGATAGAGAAGGAATCACCTAATAGAATACTAAAGAAATAATCTTTATGAAGAAGTGACCATTGTGTGAACAAATCTCTAAGGGAATTTGGAAGTAGTCATGATAGTGTAATTTATTTTGTACCCATTTCTAGCACTCTTGAGAAAAGGAGCATTACAACAAGAGGTGATCTTCTGATTCATTATGAAGCCCACATACCACACATTTGAAGGCCTGAAATTTTTTTAACTTTACTAGTCTATCACTTGTTAATATCTTGTTGTTCAATGCCAACCATGCATATGCACCAACTTTTGGGAAAATTGCATCATTCTGACAAAAGGAGAACTCCTTATATTTAGGAATGGTATCACTAGTAGCTCTTAGGGACTAATATCCTTGTTTCTTTGAATATTGATCTATTTTTTTCCAAACCCAAATTAATTGATCTAATTATGATGAATAATTGATGATGTAATGTTTTAAAATATTTGTGATAGAATCTTCTTTTGGTTCTAAGGAAAAGGTGGCTCTGAAAAATATCTCCAAGCTACAAACATACTACCAACCAATTGTAAAACTACAAAATAGTCCTTAACCTTCGAACTCCATACTTGTTGAAGAATAGTTTTAGCTTGTAACAATTAAGGTATTTTATCAAGAAAGGGGTATGCATTCCATGAATCTTCCCAGAATAGTTCTTTATCACTAGATTTAATTACCCATGATAAGTATGGAAGTATTACCTCTCTACTTTTCATAATGAAATTCCACATAGTTGAACCTTTTGGAGGGTTCAACATTGTGAAGATCCTTTTTGGATGGTTACAATCCATATATTTTTCCCAGATGATCTTTTCCCACATAGAAGCTAGTTTGGAATACAACTTCCAGCCAACTTAGCCCCCAAACTCATATTTATGTCCTCCATATTATGTATCCCAACTCCCCCACTTTTCTTATAATGACACATAGTTTCCTAGGATATCAATGGAACTTTCTTCTTATCATCTATGTTACCCTTCTATAAGAAGCCCTGCAAGTATGTATTAAGTGTTTATAGAAGATCCTTTGGTGCTTGTTGTAATTCCCTGCCAAGGAGCCCTTGGAACATGAGATCAAATATGCACTTAATAATTTTTTTTGAAAGGTAAAGATATACATCAAGTACATACATGAAATAAAACCATAAAGCATAAACAAATATGCAACCATAAGAAGTGAATCATTATCATCACACAATTGTGCACAAGCGGAAGACTAAAAACTACTTCCAAGGGGTCTAGGATAACCCCAAGACAAGCCATAACAACCAAGTTATGTTCAAGCCACCACATGAGAGTTCATACCATGTCCCCGAACCTCACAGGCTAAGACCAAACCATCATCAATGGTCGCAAATCGAGGAGACAAGTTTATCTGTAGTGCCTTCCAAAACAAGGTTCATTTTAAGCTCAACTTGGAAAAGTGATCATAAATATACCATACAAAATTAGAAAATAGACTACAATTACTTGAAATGCATCCTAGAAACATAAGGAAACCGACAATAAAATTACTTTGTGAACAACATTTCATTTACATAATCATTTTAAAACATTAAAATAATTATTTAACATTATATATTAGTGAAAATCTCAATGAAATATCCAATAACATATAAAGCATAATATAACAAGGAATCAATGATAATCGTCATAATAATAATAACCTAATGTTCTCAAATACAAAATAAATCAGATGTCATCATAAGCATCATGTCACATCAAGAAAACATCATCATACATATATGATCAAAATGGTAAGCAACAATATAATCTAGTATCTAAACTAGTATGATACTGGTAATTAAAATAGCGTACTGTAGTCAAATGCATCACACAGTGCAAATGTCTAATCACCTCATATGAATAATCACAAAAACTAAGAAAAACATCACGATGACACAGATAATGATCCCTAGTCCAAATAACATCTAAACATGGTAAAAAATCATACTACAATAGCCATTGGCACATACATCCGTGAAAACTTCAAATCACAACATGAGCCAAATAACCCAAATATCATCATAACCTCAACGGTAATCTCATAAATAATTACAAGAATGAACTAAGTCAGGTGCATCTCACAATGCCAATATAAATTCATAACATGGGAATAGTCCAAGGACATCATAAAAGAATCAATCTTGGATCCAAATACTCAAGAGAACAGTAACTCTACGTAGCTCATAATCATAGCCTCATAAGTTCTAGTATCCTAAATCTGGTATACACAAGACACAATACAATGTCTCTCACAACCAAGCATAAGAACATAAACAGTTACCGGTACAACAACATAAGCTAGATCACCCTGAAGGTACCAAATCTCACGGTCCAGCCAAATCATATAGTACAAGCATATATATATATATATATATATATATATATATTTCACCATTGTGAGACCTACATTAGACTGTCATAGTTTTACTATTTTGTTACTCATGCTTTCAGTAGTTTATGCTTTGACATACTTTGACTATTGGAGACTTTTTATACATTTGGGGATCAGTGGGATCCTTTGTTATATATTCAGTACCTGATTATGTAATCAGAGTACATTTGAGATGATTTATGTTTTGATTCAGTTTCAGTTATGATGATGTCATATATGAGATTTAAGTGTATGAATGTAATATGATGAATTTGGTTTTGAAAACTGATGCTAGGTTATTTTAGTTCTAAAGAAGATGTAGTTTATATGGATGTTTATTATTGATGTCGTGTTATTTTTCATATCATGTTGTTTTGGATTTACTGATGTGTGCATTGAGTGTGCAGGAAAAGTTGACCATGGATCCAAACCGGGGACCCAGTATTGGAACCTATGTAAATTTTTGTGCTTCCCAAGGTCCTATTTATATAAAGAGACATGGACCTCATTGTTTATGTGGTTATTTCGTAAACATGGTTTGCATGTGTGTAATTAGATTAGTAAATGTTCATGTGATTGAGTCGTGTCATTTGTTTTAATTTAATGTGCAAAATTTTGCAATTGTTATAATTTAATGTTGACATGGCTAGTAAAGGGAACCAGGGTTAGTTATAGGGTTAACTAAGGTTACCTAGGTGTAATACCCAAGCTTACCCCAGGGTTAGAAGTTTCTAGAAAGTCTTCTTGACTTAGAAATCCGTAGGTTAACTTCAGGGTTAGTTTAGGAGGGTCTTTTGGGCTCCCAGGAGGTAACCGGGGTGAGTTTTAGTTACCAAAATTGGTACCCTATGGGTTAGGGGTCATTTTCAATCATTAATGAGCCTCTAAACTCATTTATTGCACCTCTAAAGTGTCACTTTCAGACTTGAGCGAATTTGAAGAGTTGTGTAACCTTGGTCAATCTTCCTCTTCTACCCAAGTTCCATTTGACTCCACCCATGGAGATTTTATGCAAGTGGTTAGTTAAGGGTTGGTTAGGGTCACCTCAAATTTGGGTTAAGCCTTGTTCTTGTTATAGGTTTGCCTATTTAGAGAAGGATTTAGGATGAGTTGAGTGTTCACCCACTCTCTACCCTTAGAGACAGAATTCAGTTTGAAGGAGCTTTTGGAGAAGGAGCTTAGGAAGGATAGCTCAACACCATTTCTCTTTTCACTTTAGCTTTGGATTAAGGTTGGATCTCTTTAAAGTAATTTATTTTTTTTAATGTGTGTTCTTGAGCTTGAAACTCCATTAATGGATTCCTATGTGTTTTGAAATTTTTTTTTTAAATTGAAATTTAATATTTTGTTTTATAATGTCTTTATTTTGTGATTGGATTTTGAATGGGTCTTCAAGGCACACTCATCCTTGGGAGGGAAGAGTAACCTTGAAGGGGTAGTAGAAAATGATTCTTGTTAGTGTAGAGTCTCCCATTTGTGGAGGGAAAAACATGGGGTAACATGATACCCATGATGCCAAGAAGGTCCTAAGGGCACCTGGGGGGCATAAGGAGGTTATTTTAGGATTGCATCTTGTGAAGATGGTCCTTTTAAAGTCCATGTGAGGCTTGTATTTTCATTTTGATATTTGGATTTCTCCTATAGTGAGGTCTACCATTACCCCTATTTTAGGAAGGTCTCTTGGAGACCTATCCTTTTGTTCAACCTTGTATGGGAATTTTTCTTGTTATGTGATTTCTATATATATGTATGATTGTTAGTTGAGTTTTGTATGCCTGTTTGTATCTCGTTCCTTATTGGATCCCCAAGCTCGAGGGGTGGCCTTATAAAGGCCTAGGTTGGGAGGTGAGCCTCCATCGTCAACCTCAACATTTTTTTTTTAGGTTCCTGAAGGATAGCGAAGATGCATAATACCCCTATGAGGAAGATGGGAACAATTATAAAATGATGGATCACGGAGTGTGATCCAAAATGTTGATGCTTAAAAACACACACAATCAAAAACTAGAAATTCAGCTCTTAACTCAATGGATTGTGGAAATCTGATTGATTTAATTATAAAATGATCATTTGTAACCTTGGATGTTTTAGTAATTTTCATTGTTTCAAGTTGGTTTTCAAACCTTTGTAAGGTTTTGTACCCTTTCATTATTTTTTTTATCTTTTGTATCATGGAGATTGTAAATATATAAACCTTACCTTAGTGAAATTTGAAAGAAGATTTGAGAATATATAGCTGGTAAATTTACTATATTGCTTGGAGGACATTTGGATAGTTAGAGCATGATGTAGATATACTTAATTTTTTTTTAAATATCCTCTTTTGTCACTATAGTAAATTGTACCTTAGTATTGTTCTTACCATTAAAAGATTATGAGGATTCCTACAATTTTAGTAGAAGTATTTTTGCAAGTTTATGTCCTTGATTAATTTAGAATAGATATTCTCTATCAAATGAATGGTGAATGGAAAGTTAAATTACTTAGTGTTTGATATAATTGAGTAGCAAAGAGAATTTGACACTTAGGAAAATTAAAATTATTTCAAAAAAAAAAAAAAAGTGCTCAGAATAAAAATCTTCTTCCACTATTGTTTAGAGAATAAATTATAGATTCTAATGATGGAATTAATTTTGAAAATTAAAAGCTCTACATAGCCCCTATTTTGGGGTGCCGGTTTTTACACCAGTCAATTGTTTTTTTTTTTTGTTTTTTAATAGTTTTTATGTTGTTATAATTGATACCTATTTAATAACATTGCATATGTTTTATATAAAAAAAAAAGAGTAAACAAAAAATGTTTTAAATAAACATTAGTTTTAAAAAAAAAATTAAAAAGAGTTGGGGAGGGTTGAGCCCCCCCAAACCCTCGGCACATCTTTTAGCAGTGGGGTCCGCGTGGGACGCAGGCCACCCACTATGCATAGTACAGTGGGGAAGCTCCGTCACCCGGTGACGACTGCCCCTCCCCCATGCCCTACCCTCTCCACCNCGACAGGTGGTGGTGCCACCGCCTGCAACCACCACCGTACCGCCCCCTCTCCATTGATGTTAGCCGCTCTACGGCATTAAAAATCTTCACCACCGCTGCTAAAATCGCCGCCCAGCGGCCTCCCCGATCCACCCTCTGCATTTTAAATTCAGACCGTTGCCTCTCCTTAACATTCAATAAATATGTTAGGGTTAGGTTTTCTTTTGTTTTTATGTTATATATTAAGTTATATTATGTTTACTTTCATGATAAATTTTTATCATCGAACAGACTTCTAGCTTCATCGGTGCATGGGATATTAAATTATAGGGTAAGTTAAATCTATTGGTAAAGTTTATGTCGGTTAAGTTTGAATAGGGAAATATAGGAACATTATTTTATCTTGGTTAGTTATTTAAAATGACATTGTAAATTTAGGTATATAAATATTATATTCATGTTTAAAATCTGATTCTTTTCTTTGTATAGGTTAAATTTGATTGAATTAGATTTTTTTTTATTTGATTTTGTTAATAGACTTGTGTATATTAAAGTTAGATATGACTTTGGTTAGAGTACATTTTTAAATTAAATATGTATATGTTTGTTTTTTATTACGGTAAAAACAGGTTTTGAAGGGACCCCGAAACCCTTTAACAAAGATGAGAAAAGAAAGACATTAAATCCCAGAGAACAACAGGCTACCCCAAGGAAGGAAGCAGGCTACAAAGGGACAGATCCCAAATTTAATCAATAGGCAGAAGCAAAGCAAAAAGCAAAATAAAACGCTAGAAGGAAAACAGAGAAAAGAGCCACCAGCACCGAGATCAGGACAGAGTCTTTAGGAAACTCTCAGAATCATCTAGCTGAGTCTTCATTGTCTTCACATTGTCTCTCAGCTTCTGGACATTCGGATGCTCAACCTTCTGCTTCTTGGACCTAGTACGAGTACCAGGTCCCATCTTCTGGGAAGGATCAGAATGTTCAATGGTGTCTTTGTTTCCTTCTAGCTAGTTTCTCAGAGACATCAAATTCTCCATAGTAGCCCTCATACCTGTGTTCACCAGTGTAAGCAGATGTTTTAGCATTTCATTATTCCCGCTTATTTTCTTCTGGATAGGTATCATGGCAATCTCGACAGATTTTTTAATTTTTTCATCAATTTCAGAGCCGTGATTATGTATAGGGACATTGACATTTTGAGGAAAGTCATTTCTGAGAATAGTCATAGTTTCCTCAATCATAGAGCTCTTATTTTCCAGCTTGACGCATCTATTCTTAAGTTCAACCAGGTCACTCTGCACCCATTTATCCAAATTGTAGCTATAGATAGATTTATTTTTTGCAATCTCAAGGGGAGACATAATAATGGTCCTTCTGACCTGTGAATCCATC
>MU221472.1:308010-326035 GCA_018584345.1 Thuja plicata
GATATTCTTTTTTCCATTCAAGATATTAGCATTGAAGATTATAGGGAAATGGTCAGAACCAATCCTAATAGAGGAAGATAAAGAACAGGAAAATTTAGAAAGCCAATCAAGAGAGAGGAGGGTTCTGCCAAGTTTCACTTGTATAAGATCAGCACCAGTTCTTCTATTCGACCATGTATAGGAGATACCTTCCAACTCCATATCAAAGAAAGATTAATCATTAATATACTCCATGAGATCCATTCTGCTATCAACTTGAGAAAGAGCACCACCCATTTTATCGTCTACTAGCAGGGGAGTATTAAAGTCCCCCATCACCATCCAGCTAGTAGCCTGGAAATTATTCCTAATTTCTTTAAGTCTTTTCCAGAATCTGAGCCTTCCACTTTTTGTATTAGGGGCATAAATATTCATGAGGTTCCAAGAACATTCCATTTTCATATGTTTGACACAAATAAGGATAATGTTCTTCTCAACATGAATCTTCTTGCAATTTACAATAGCATTGTTCCAGACAATCACAACACCACCAGAGGCACCATCAGAGTCGCTGCCAATACTACTACCATTCTTAAAAGGGTTAATTTTCTCAACTTTCTCTCTAGACATTTTAGTTTCCTGGATAAGAATAATATCAGGATTTGTGTCTCTTACCAAATTTCTAAGAACATCTTGTTTATGAGGACTATTTAGACCTCTTATGTTCCAAGATATAATCTTCATTTAATGGATTGGGGAGCAAACCTCAGGGATAGTAGATAGTTTACCATCCGCAATACTTTGTTTTGCTTCTAGCTCTCTCATAGCTTTATGTGAAGGTCTACCTCTTCCTCCCTGGGGTGATCCTACATCTTCTTTTTTCCTTTTGGTCTAGACTCCCCCTAGAGGGGTTATTTCTACCTTCTTCCCTCATTCTTGAGCTTTTAGATTCAGTCATCCTTTCTTAGAGGGTTTTTTGTCTTTCTTATTATTTTTCACCTCAGACCATAGGGATTCCTGCTTTTCCGAGATAGGAGATGAATACTCAAAACTTTCTTTTTGATTGTCCTCCTCACTGACTTTAGACCAGCTCTTGCTACTGTTTCCATTAATAATAGATATCACCTTCTCATTATCTAAAGGTGAAGGTCCCAATTTGTCAACAACTATTGCTCCCTGTCCATTTGTTTCAGGGAAGCAGCCATTCTCATTTTGTTGTTCTATTCTTGAGACTTGTGGCTCATTTTCTACACAAACCTCCAGGGGAACATTTTGGGGCTGGAGATCCTTCTCCCTAATCCTAGCCAGAGGGATTTGATAAGAAGGTAAGGATTCATCCACATTTCTCCCTTGTTCTATTATAGATGGGTCCTCCTGCTCCAGGATCTGAGGTAAATCTTTATCAACTGATAACTGAAAAATATCTTCCTCTGTCTGATTTTTTAGATCAGCATTTAGGTCTTCTATTGATTTTTCCTCTTCTAATACATTCGAGGGGATTGGGAGAGAGGGAGAAGAGTATTTTTTATCTTTCCAAACAACTCTTGAATCTTTCTTTTTAGATTTAACATAAGGTTTAAGAGGACATTGTTTTGCCCAATGACCAGATTTTTGGCAGGTAAAGCAAGCAAAGGGGATTGATTCATACTCCACAACTTGATTATAAGTTATTAGCTTTGATTTAATAGAAATAACTTTCAGGAGGTCTGTCTTTTGATTAATGTTGACACAGATTCTAGCATAGACTAATCTAGTCTTAGCAGCTGTCATTGGGTCTATGGATAAGAGCTCCCCAAATGAACGAGCCAGTCCCAAAAAGACATATTCATGCTAGTATTCTAGAGGAAGTCCCTGGAATCAAACCCACACTGGGGCTGATTCAAACATATCCATATTAAGATCAAGATTTGTCCCCCATTTTTGAAGAGCCAAAGACAATTTACCAAACATCCAAGGACCTCCACACAGAACAACAGAAAGGTCTTCAGAACTAGAAAACTCAAAAGTGAAAAAACCTTTTGGAAGGGCGGCTATGTTGACTTGGCCTTTTAACCTCCATTTCCTTGCTGCATAAACCCTTACTGTATCAATATTAGGTCTTGGGCCCATAAACTTTCCTATTAGCGTATTTTTCATTGAAGCTACTGTATGATCAACCAGTGAATTAGGAAGGGAAATACTAAATATTCCTTTTGTAGGGTTCGACGTATTGTCAACAAGGGGAAAAGAAGATTTCCCAGTAGGTTTCACACCAAAAAGAGAAGACCAGCTTCCAATAGTAGTATTTTTAACTAAAGGTTGACCATCTTTTTCTTCAGAAGACTTACCATCACCTTTCATTGTCTTCGGTGCATCTTCACTGATTTGGAATCTTGATAGAGGAGTGTCCTCCCTTGTCTTTTTTGTTGAGCCCTCCACTGCTACATCTTTTACCTTTTCCTGAATCACTGGCACAGAAAAAGTCTAAACTTTGCCAGAGGTCTCTTTCCCGCTCATTTCATAGTTCAAAAAGTCCCTTTTACTTCCTTCTCGGGGATGATTCTGATCTGGGTCTTTGTCCCCTTCTGCATCCTTCTCTCCTCCCTTGGTAATCCTGCTGCCTTCGCCTAGATTCGTCTGCAATCCTCCTCCAGCAGGTTTCGCACCCAAAGGGGAATTCAAATTCCCTCCAGCCACTCGCTCTCCTCCTCTCCTCTCCATCATATGTATATGTTTGTTAGATTTTACCTAAAAGGTAATTTTAAATATTGTTTCATATTAGGCATCTTTATAAGATACTTAATAATGCATATTAGATTTCATAAAATTGAGATTATGATTTAAGATTAAATTTAAATTGCACTGACATATTATATATATGGATTTCTTTTAGACATGATTATATTTTATTATTAGATTGGGTTTTCTTTTGCGTCATCTATTTTCTTAAATAAAGATGGTTTTAATTAGATTTATAATTACATTTTATTTTATAGAGTATACAGTTATTTCTCATTCAATCATTCGTTTAAACTTATCTATAGATTAATTAGCGTATGAACATTTTTATCATCACCCTTGACCAGATTTGTACATGGTTGACATTTGGTCAATCGTGATCAAACCTTGGTCGTTTGCCTTGTTATTTGAACCAAGTGCTCTCTGCAGCCTTTGGACCCTAGGTTTCCAGTTTCACGCTTTTCAAAGATGGTTGACTTTTTGGTCAACAAAGGTTGAATTTTTTATCAACTATCTTGGTTTATGTTCCTAAGCCCTCCATAGGACTTATTAGGCCCTAGTAACTCCCTTTCATGTATTTTGGAGTACAGCTGACTTTGGGTCAACTCTAGTTGACTTTTAGTCAACTGTCTCAATTTACATGCCGATCGAGGTGTCTAGTTTAGAAATCCTTGTAGGATAGTTCTAAGAGCTATCCTACACCATATGACCTTCCAGTTACTATTTCTCCTCTACACCATTTTGCATGCACTTGCTATACCTTTGGGGTAGCATAACCTCTCCTTTTAGTGTGTTTTAAAATTTTGTGTTTATGTGTTTTTGCCCAACTTTTCGGCATGAAAACCATAGTGAGCTCAACCAATCACATAAAGCAACAAGGAAAGCATCTAGAGCCAAAATAAGGTGTCATGAAGCAATCCCATCCAACTATACAAAAGCACTAACAGACATAATGTCAAAGCCACATCATCCAGTATGTCATGCAGGAAGAAAACATGATAGGCACTACATCATCCCCCAAAGGCTAGGCTTGTTACTGGAATCCTACAAGTCACATCATGGAGCACACACAAGTTCAAGATCCACATCCAAATTTGATCACATCATAGCCATACGAATTCTTTACAAGTTTGACGAAACCACATCACTTCCTTACCAACCAACCTCACAATTGCTAAAAGGACTAACACACACTGAAAGGAAACATTAGCAACTCAAAAAGTCCTATAATGGAATCATCATACATGCTAGGAAAGATGCATATAGCCATGATCTCTACCAAATAAGGCATGACACATGTCACTCTACCTTGTCATTAGGCATCTAGTTGCAAAATAGTGCCCTCCCTGATCACTCCAAGACCAAAGGACCAAAAAATATCAAGCCAACAACTCAAGAGAAAGGGTTAAGATCATTCCAAAAGACTGAAAAGTACTAACATGCTCATCTGGAGCATACTTTAATCCAATAAGAGACTCACTTACTCACTCAAGAATCCAAAAAGGTGAGGATCCTCTATCCAAGATGTAGTTCTTTGAGGAATACTTCATACATCTCAAGGTACCAAGAGGTAAAAACACAAAAGGTTGCCTCACACAGCTAATAACGCTCACACTATAGAGGCCCAACAGAACACTCTTTCCACATGAAGGGATAAACAAATACTAACTAAATACCAAGTATATGAACAATATGATTTCTCAAAATTGAGAGCTCAACTATATCTTGAAACAAGGGTTAATCGACCCAACCAAACCATGATATAACCTCCAACAAGGTAGAAAAGAGTCCAAAAGGTGAGAATCACCCTTCACTCAAATACATAACCAAGCTTGGGATAGTAAGATACATCCACCAATACATCATCCTTCTAGCCTGAAGCTAGGAATAACACACTATCAACAATCCTCTAGAAAACTCACTCTCCATCCTGGAGTCTCACAAAGAAGGTATAACATAACTAATATAATAATATATATATAATCATAAGGAGACATGGACAATGGATCATCAAAGAATGGAAAAGGACTCTCTCTCTCTCTCTCTCTCTCTCTCTTCCCCCACACTATGCCAGCCAAAGAGGAAAGTTAAGGAACACAATGACAGTGGCCCTAAGAACACTTAGTGACAATCAATAACCCAAAGTAGTGGTTCCCAAGGCACCTCCACAACCACTCCTAGGTAGACAAGCACAAAAGAAAGATATGATCTCAAGACCCAAAACTAGGGTTAAACCACATAAGTGGACTAAATCACACCCAACCATCAAAATAAATAATGTTAAACATAGGAATACTCAAAATATAAATAACATAGGCATGAGAGCAAATGAAAGTCACCATGAACACACACATAAGGATTTACTCATACCATAAACAAAGTCCAATGCAATCATTCAATTTCAACCATAACCGCACAAGATGTGCCTTGACATTCATGTTTATATTGTGATTCCATCTAAAGCTCAAATTGAGGTATACCAAAATCAACCATCCATTCTTAACAATTTACATAAAGATCATGCAATTTATAATCTCATAATGCATGGTACACCTTTACTAATCAATTGCACAATGCAGCTACTAATATCCATAACAAGGAGGATTTGCAATTCAGTGCATCTTTAAATCAAACAATGATAACATACATTTCTTTTCATATCCATAACAAAATTGCTCATAATTTAATTAAGAAGACATTCTAATTTAAATTTTTATAGTTAATCAACAAACACAACATAGTATGTTCTCTGTGATGTTCTTTGTTGCACATACTATCAGAGGTCCACAATGAACATGATAGAATCACATAAATCACAAAACAAGGCCAACAATACCAAACATTCAGAATAGTCACCATAAAAATGAAAAGGGAAAACCCAAAAGGGGGAATTATCAATTCCAATAGTAAATTCCCAAAATATGCATGTTTCAACAATAAGACAAACGTGACGAATGTTACAAATAGATAGGTGGAAAAGTTTTTGAGACTAGTCCAAGCATACAAAAATCCAAAAATGCAATCCTAGCCCCAACAACACATGGAAAGATCCACCAAGAAACAAAATAAATAACCAATCATGAAATACAGACACAATACATTGTGACCAATATTAGTCACATCAGAAGGGGTAACCACTGCACGGTACCGAGGAAAATAACATCTCAGCAATGTTAGAGAATGTACCCAAACACACCAAATAGTGAGTTGTCTATGATTCCCATCATATGCAACACTATATGCCAATATTATTTCTCAATTCAAATTCCTTTACCTTTTTCAATGCAATGCAAGGTTTCAATCAGAACGATGGCTCAACACATCCTCAAACATATATTGAATGCACAACACAAGTTCACCACAAGAAGAAATTTTATGAGGGTGATTACATCCAAAAGGTGATACACACATAAGGTCATAACATGAGACTTGATCTTTCAAAGGGGTGCTCAACACACTCACACAAGAGGGATTATACAGTGAAGAACCAAGGAATGATTAACCAATAACTACGTAGGTTATTTCTACGCAAGGGATATGCATATCACACATCACCAGTGACCATTATAGGATGCAACAATAGAACACCATGGGACTCATAAGGTTATAGCCATAGTCTCAAAATCACACAACGAATGATTAATCTCTATGACCACTATGGCCCCATTGCACTCAATGCAAGGTAAATACAATTCTATACAAAAATAAAGATTTCTTGATACACACGATACAACAAAATGGAACCATTTATATATGCTTCTCAACCACAACACATAATTTATTAAGAGATCAAGGCAACCAAACAATTTGAGGACATAAGTCACTGACCCAAATAATCTATCATAACATTGTAATTTCACTCTTCTTTATTAATGAATGTTTATTTCCATAATTACAATGGTGCATAACTATTGCTCTTCAAGTGGAATGCATTTCAATGCAATAAATAAGATGCCAACATATAAAGAACATAAATCACTTCATTTAATTTTACATTAATGCAATAATCACAAAAGGCAGTGTACCACACTCTATGGGAACTCAATCAATAGGCCTTAAAGGCCATACATGGACATGAATCAGTCACCCTGACCAAGTAGGGTCACACAAGAAAATGAGCCACTCGGAGGCTAATAAGCATCCAAGAATCAACATATGCATACAATTATCATTCTATAACAAATGACAACTTAATTACAATTGCAAAGGGAAGCACACACTTGAACCACACAGGGGTCACCAAACACTTTCCAACCAAGACAAACACATCAAATAAATGGTCTATAGCCATCTCAAGAGGTTCTCACGTAGGGGTATTGTCCATCCTTGAAAGGTGAAAAGATCTAAGTGGTACTCTTCCTCCATCAATTGTTACTTGGGTTAGTTCTTCCAAGACACTCAAGAATACCACACCTAGACACCCCAAAATAAAGTTACTATCCCTCACAATACTACACATGTACACTCATGTCCCAAAATAATCAATCATGCAGGAAACACATATCGAGAGATCCTAGAAAATGAACATGGTCTCTGATATAAGATGTAAAGCCCCACCAAGGAACCCTTAGAAAATGAGGTTAAATATGGACTTAATTTTTTTTCTGAAAGGTAAAGATATATATCAAGTACATATGTGCAATAAAATTAAACCGTGAAGCAGAAAAAAGATGCAACCATAAGAAGTAAATCATGATCTTCACATGATCATGGATAAGTGGAAGACTAACGATTACTTCCAAGGGTTCTAGGACAACCCCAAGACAAGCATGAATGGCCAAGTCACATTCAAGCCACCACATGAGAGTTTAGACCATGTCCATGAACTTAACGGGATAAGACAAGATCATCGTCAACGACTATAAATCGAGGAGACAAGTTCATCCTTAGTGCATCATAAGACAAGGTTCATTTTAAGTCCAACTTGGAAAAGTGATCATAAATATACCATACAAAATTGGAAAACAGATTATAATTACTTGAAAAGCATCCCAGAAACATAAGGAAACTAACCATAAAATTAGTTTTTGAATAGACCCTCAGAAAGTGCTCATTATTTTATATGTGCTAAAATAGATTGTAAATGTGCTACCTTGTCCTGCATATGCGTTAATCTGGGATGCATATGTGCTACTCTAGGATTCATATGCACTAAATTGTGCTGCAAAATGCCAACATGAACTAAAAATATTTCTAAACAAAGTTCTCTCAATCCGATAACTAGGTAGGCTTGCCAACACTAATGTACAACTTAAATACAAGGCTTTCTCCACACTGGAGAGTACCAGATACAAAAAAAAAATTAGGAAATAATCAATCGATAGAAACAACAATAATATAATAGAAACTAATCTAATAAGCACAAACATCAACTGCATATAAATCAATGAAACAAGATGCAAGGGATAGCATCGAGCACTCAATGCACAAAATATTTTTCTCTAAAGGAAGGTCATCACCAGTACATTCTTCCCCAACAATGGTAAAATAAAAATCTACCCTACCATGTAGAAACCTCAGGCGCACCCCATAATACTCGTGGAGAAGACACCTGACCATAAATACAAGGTACTCAAACACGCCAAAAGATGGCTACACACACGCCAATCAATGTGTAACTCTGGGAATGGTAAAGAGATCCAATACAATACATAGTTGCAGAATACAATGATAATACATGGAGAACACTCAACATGTGGACCAACATACGATACAATACAATAATCAACATGCAAAACAATAGGGTAATACTCACTGCTACTGGACCTAGACATGATAGTACTAACAATATAAGGGAGTATATCCACCCACATAGACCAATACTAAAATTCAGGGCACAATCATCTACCTCAAGCACAGATCACTCATGACACCTAAAGATTTAATGGTCTCCACCATCTACGCTCATACTCAGATCACTCATAAAATTTTGGGAATCAATGATTTCCACATTTCCATCTACGCTCACGCTCGAACCACTCATGAAATCTGAGGATTCGATGGTTTCCAAATTACCAATATATCTTGCTTAATGTTTATACCCAATTCATTTTATTATGTTTTCACTTATTAAGAAACTCCTTCATGCAGATGATGCGGCCACTTCTGGGTCAGGGGCCACGTAAGGAGCTACTCACCATGCCTACTCAACGCACCTAGTTATGTGGCTCAACATCAAAGAAAAATAATAGTACAATAAGCTTGTCCACTCAGTCTTTGTTAGAGTAATAGTCTATCAGGTTATTAATTAAATCATTATGATCTAATTACTAACTCACCTATTCACTCTAGTTTGCTTTAGCTAACCTTAGGGTTTCATAGTTCCTTTTATAAGGATTCACCTCTTTGCATTTTATTAAGGAGATTGTATTGTATTCATTATAGTTGATAAAAGAAGTTTATTCTTTCAACATGGATATCATGTCTCTGGCTTTTTGGCCGCCATAGTTTATCTTCTATCTTCTGTATCTTGCTTCTTCTTGTGACAGGTGTGAATGCAGGTGTTCTTAGGAGAATAGAGCATTTCCTATTTCTAACATGGTATCAGAGCTCGCTTGTTGCTGGTTGTTCATGTTTTATTGAAGTGTACTAGAAATAGAGGGTTTCAGAGGTTTTTTAGTATTTTTTGTGGTATTTCAGGGGCAGGCTTTGGTTATGGTCACTTTGGGCTCAAACAGACATTACCATTGAGTTCAGAGCACCCCAAAACCCTAGAAATGACATAAAATTTGTCCATTTTGGACTACTGGACTCTGAGGCAAAAAAAATTTGGTTTCTAGTGCTGTACAGGCACGAAAAATGAGAAAAATTTTAAAAAAAATTTTAAAAAAAACCATTTTTCATTTTTTTGTGCGCAGGCAGTGATTTTTAAAAGGCACCACCGTCGGGCTGCCACCGCACCCCTGGGGCTCGGCCCCCACAGGCAACGCCTCCCACTGTCCTGCGAGCTCCGCCACTCCCCCGCTCCACGGCCACCTCAGCCCACCACCCCCGGTGCCCTCCACTCCCTGCGCCATCCTTCGCGGCTCCCGCCGCCCAGCGCCCTCCGTGGCCCCTACCGCCCGGCCTCCACCCCGCCACCGCTCGGCCCCGGTTTCGCCACCCCCACGTCGCCTGGGGGATTGTTTAGCCCCCACGGGCCCTTTTGTTTGTGCAGCTGGTCATATGGTGATCGTGGACCCCTGTTTAATCCCCCTGTGCGCGCCATGCGCCCGGGGGCCCAATTTTTTTTAGCCCCAGGGGCTTAAACTTGTTTTTTGAGGCCTTTCTAACCCTCCTGGACTGTTTTTGCTCTATCTTGAGCATCCAAGGGTGTTTTTCTGACTTCCATATACCGTTGAAAATCTCTTTTCCGAGAACTTTCTGATGATGGTAGTCAAGGTTTTGAGTTATACTATTTTGACAACATTTTTTTCTGTTGAAGTCTGATATTTGTTTTTGCCTTCCGGGAGCCATATCATGCTCATCCAAAATCCTTTTTTGGAAAACCAGATATCATCAGAAAGCTGGTCCAGTGAACTATTCAGTTGTAGGGGTATTTTTTCCATATTCTTCTCCAGGTTATCTCTCCTCTAAGTTTGGCATTTTTTGCACTCTGGTAGACTACTTGGGTTCTACAGGTCCTGGGATCTCTTCTACTGTACTTCTGGCTCACTCTTATTTCTGACTTCTGAGCATTGTATGCTTCTCTACTGTTGCATATTTTTTCTATAAATGCACTAAGATAAAGTGCCTACTTTTGCATTTCTGGGATTTCGAGCACCTTGTATGGTTTTTGTACCCGCACTCTATTATAAAGTGTCATGGGGGGTTATGATGTTATGCCATTTTAGGTTCATCTACCTTTGTCAAGTGAGTGTACCTTCCATGACA
Source organism: Thuja plicata (assembly GCA_018584345.1). Lineage (NCBI taxonomy): Eukaryota > Viridiplantae > Streptophyta > Pinopsida > Cupressales > Cupressaceae > Thuja > Thuja plicata. Next base: position 318,580 of record MU221472.1, read on the forward strand.
TTAGCCCATGCTGTGTGTCAGTGACACTGCCCTTTATCCTGTGCTTGTCCTTCTATTGCACTGTTGGTGTTCTTGGTTCTTCATTCTACAAATATTTTTGGCATTGCATTTCAGTGTTCCTGTCACCTCTCCCTGTTCAACATTATGGGGTGGTTCACCTGTTGGTTCTATTGCTTCCTTGGTTTGATTGATTAGCTCTTCAGACATTGTCTTCTCTACCTGGTCATGCACTTCAGTGGGGGTTCCAACAGTTTCTTCTGACAGAGTTTACAGCTTCATGCTTCAGAGATGCTTCTTGCTCATTCTTGTTCCTCTCTTTGGGACTTTCCCTAGATTGAAGGCTCAGTTTCCTTCATCTAGTTTATTTCTTGTACTTGGGTACCTGATCAGGCCTTGTTGCCTGGACCCATCTTTCCTTCTTTTTGCAGTAGTTTCCTAATTTTTTGCTTCTCCCTAAGCTTATCTTCAGGGGGGTGTTAGAGTAATAGTCTATTGGGTTATTAATTAAATTATTATGATCTAATTACTAACTCACCTATTCACTCTAGTTTGCTTTAGCTAACCTTAGGGTTTCCCCTTTAGGGTTTCGTGATTCCTTTTATAAGGATTCACCTCTTTGCATTTTATTAAGGAGATTGTATTGTATTCATTATAGTTGATAATAGAAGTTTATTCTTTCAACATGGATATCATGTCTCTGGCTTTTTGGCCGCCATAGTTTCTCTTCTGTCTTTTGTATCTTTCTTCTTCTTGTGACAGGTGTGCATGCAAGTGTTCTTGGGAGAATAGGGCATTTCCTATTTCTAACAGTCTTCACTAAGAGCATAAAAAAAACATTTCGTCCACTTGGTCTTCGCCAAGGATAGGAAATAGGGACTTTGTCCACTTGGTCTACATTGTTGATGAGATAACACAAATCATGTCTACTCGATCTACACCAAGGATGAAATAATAATATGAATTATCTACTTGGTATACACCAAGGATGGGGACAACATAATAATCAAAAAGAAAGAAAGAAATGATAAGAGGATAAAGCACTCCCAAACACTCAAGACATAAAACCAAGCGAAATCAATAAAAGGGTACAAATGCCAAACTACTCAATTGGCCACTAAGCTAGGAGTTCAAATTTTGAGATAATCCATCAAACATCTCATGGAAACAAGAGGAATTCTCTCAAACCTCAAAAGGCACTTAAATTCCAAATTTGAGCAAAAACTAGCAAAGGTATCAAAATCATCATTTAGCAGCAAAAGGGTGAGTTCAGATCACGGCATCTATTACCCAGAATAACCTCAACCCATTTTGATAGCATGATCCTACTATAATCATGAGATACAACCAATTCCAACATTTCAATCATGCCAAACATGGTGACACACAAATCTAGAAGGCACACAAAATGATGCACCCATGAAAACACCCAAAATTAAAACTTGGAATTTAACTTTGAAATTAAAAATCATTTTCCCATACACACCCAACAATACATTTATCAAATAAAATTCTTGTTCTGGGCACACATAAAAAAATGGGCAGCATAACACCACTAAAACTAGAGTTTCTGAAACTACAAACATGAAAAGCTCTTATAAACCCAATTGGGAAGTGAAAATAAATAAAACCGTGGGGGGGTGCTAATTCTCAACCCACAAGACTATACAAATTTATTTCAAATAAAAATACGAAGTATAACGAAAGCTATAGAAATCCCTACCTCACGCCAAGAGGGAAACACAAAAATAGAGGAAGGAAAATAAATTTTCCACTAAAACTGAAATGGCTCCACATAAAAATTAGCAATGGTCGCCTGAATCCAACAAACTGCTCCCCACGTGAATCCAACAAGTGGATCAAGCACAATGAGTAAATCACTAATTTTCTCCAAAGAAATTTGGAGCAAAATCAAAATCCTCAAAAAGTAAAAGTGAGGAAAATGAATTCTTTCCTCAAATATAAAGTCACTTTTCAAAAAGGACTTAAAAATTACAATAAATTAAAACCACTAAAACTTCCCAGAAATCCCTTAGGAATAAATAAACCAATTCCAATTAAATGGAATTAAACTACAAAAAATTAGTCGGTAAATAGAAATAAAATTTCCTAAGTAATTAAATCAACATTTAATTCTAACTCAACAGTGACAACTATGAAAAATCTAAATTCATAGACATGCTCACTGGTCTATCACAATATGCATATGAAATTTGGATTTACCAACACGTATCAAAAGTGTAATATAATAATCACGAATGCATCATCCATATAGGGACGATATTGGCTAAATCAAGAATGACTGGTGAAACTATCTCATGTGCCACTGTCGGGGATAAAGACACGCTCAAAACAACAAATTAGGTGGAGTCGATGTCTGGTGCATGCTCACTAAAATACGCAAACATCAAGTGTAACTAATCTCAATATAAATAGTCGAAGCGCGCACACACACACACACACACGTGCACGCGTGCGAATGAGACATCATGTGGACCTCACGAATGAGTAACTACGACTTCGTCTCTATTCGTACAAACACATTAGGTATGATCTATCAATACAGTGATATCGACATAGAAATAAAAAAACATTTCATTTACATTATCATTTTAAAAGATTAAAATAATCATTTAACAACATATATTAGTGAAAATATCAATGGAATATCCAACAACATATAAAGCATAATATAACAAGGAGTCAATAATAATCATAATAATAATAATAATAATAATAATAATAATAATAATAGCCCAATGTTCTCAAATAAAAAATAAACCAGATGTCATCATAAGTATCATGTCACATAAAGAAAGCATCATCGTGCATATATGATCAAAATGGTAAGCAACAATATAATCTAGTATCTAAATCAGTATGATATTGGTAACCAAAATAATGTACTGTAATCAAATGCATCACACGGTACAAATGTCTGATCACCTCATACGATCACACAAACTAATAAAAACATCATGATAACATATAAAATAATTTCCAATCTAAATAACGTCTAAATATGGTAAAAAATCATACTCCTATAGCCACTGAAACATTCATTATAGGAAACATCAAATCACATCATAAGCCAAATAACCTAGATACTATCATAACCTCAACGGTAATATCATAAATGAACACAAGAATGAACTGAGCCAGGTGCATCTCACAATACCAATATAAAGATAACATGGGACTAGTCAAGAACATCATAAAAGAATAAATATCAGATCTAAATACCCAAAAGAACAGTAAGTCTACATAGCCCATAATCATAGCCTCAGAAGGTCTAGTATCCCAAATCCTATGCACAAGCCAAAACACAACGGTTCTCAAAACCAAGCATATGAACATAAACACTTACCAATACAATGACATATGCTATATCACCTTGATGGTATCAACATCTCATAGTCAAACCAAATCATACAATACGAGCATATATCCATTGCACCACGATGAGCTTTGATGAGCTTAAAATTTGGCTCAATGATTATGTCACTTAGCTTTGTTTTCCCTGTCATGTTCCGAGATTATGTCAAAGTTGGCATCTTGTCCTTGGTTTTTACTTGTCTTTAGTCAGCTTTATGGACTTGGTATCATAGACCTAAAACTTATACTTTAATATCTTTGTGATGGGTTAAAGACAATTTTATATGGTTATATATGCAATCTATATATATTAGTTTTAATTATGGCTTAATAAATGGTTACTCTAGTGATGGATGGATATATATGTGTTGCGTATGTTTGTGTGTATTAACATTACCATGTAGGATGATTAATGGACTAGTACAATAAGCATTGGCGCTCAAGGAGGTCATGTTTGGGGACCAAGTCAAATCAGTTCAACTAGGATCAACATGGAATCAGTCAAAGGATGAATTGGTTACAACTCGTAGAGAAAGTCAAGACTTTAAATGTTCATTCTAAAGAATAAAGTAAATCTAGGAAAGAGTGGAAAAGCTATATTTACTCCTAATGTACTTGGTGGTTAACCATTCCTCATTTGATGGTTGACTCCTCTCTAGTTTAAGTAATATTTTCTTTCGCCTATTCCTTTGGGCATGGACTAGTTAGAAGTAGTTAGTAAGAGATTTTCGTAATAAATAATAAGTTGAAACTTATTTAGAAGTTAGCCCAGTTAGATTAAGATTCTATGTAATAGCATTTCTAGTTTTCAATACAGTTTCAGTTAAATCTCAATCATGTTTTATAGTCAAGTGCTTTTGATGAATGACTAAAGCAATGAAGTTTTGATTTTATGTGTAACTGCATTCTAGATACTCATCCAAGGGGGGGCACATGGTGAGTGATTCCTTTCAATTTCAATATTAGTTTCCTTCAACTTTATTTGCAAAGTTTCAAAGTTCGCTTGTTCCTGCAGCCACTGGAAGTGATTTCCTGTGACTATTCCTGCAACCAAGGCAAACATAGTAGTTCTTGTCTATATATCCTAAACTTTCTTGTAGTAGTTTGCATAGTTTAACTTTAGCATTTGGATTCTGTTAAGCATTTGAATTATTTATATTTCAAGCATTTACCTTTCAACATTTGTTTTTTATGCAGCTATAGAATAGCATGGCCTTAGTAGGAACTTAGTGCACATATTGTGAAGACCCATTTCAAGTTTATGTACCCTGGGTTGACAAGTAAATGAGCCTTCTTTGCAAGAAAGATAGTTACTAAGCTTGGATGTCCAATCCATGAGTTGTGTTCCATAGCCTAGTTATTGATCTAATAGGGAAGCCAAACAAGCTCAACCAATCACATAAAGCAACAAGGAAAGCATCCAAAGCCAAAACAAGGCATCATGAAGAGATCCCATCACACTGCACAGAAGCACTAACACACATAATGTCGAAGCTACATCCATCAGGATATCATACAAGAAGCAAATGAGACATTCACTACACTTGTAATATTGACATCACATAGCTTGGAATTGTAATTAGCACTTCCTTAATCATTAAAATTCTTCACATGAATGACAACCATCTGGATTTCCAAGAAGATATTCTATCCCTATTTATATTAGGATTTTTCCCAATAAAAAGTTTTATTGGCGCCTATAAAGAAAGTTTTATTGGCGCCTATATAGACAATTTTCTTCAATCGTATCTTTGATCATATTTGCCTTTGACATATTTGCTTCCCCAAAGAATGGTGTTTCATCAACAAAAAATAGGTGAGTGATATGTAGAGCCCGATTCGCTACATGGATTCCTTTTCATAATGACAATGCATGTGTTACCAACAATGAGCTTACTGAGGCCTTCAGCTAGAATAATGAATAAAAAAGGGGATAATCTCTCTCTCTCTCTCTCTCTATATATATATATATATATATATCCCTCCCTCTCCACCCATTACAAACATAACATTGTTATGTTGGTAATGGAATATAGTTATCTTCCCCATTCATAATCTTTCTTTTAGTCATGTATGTAAGAAAACCGCATACCCATTGCACACCAAGGTGCAATTGCTAGTATTTTAAAGATGCACCTAGCCAGTCTTCTCATTTGGTCTCATTTTTGTAAAACTTTATGTGATTTCTTATGTTGTCTTATGCATGTGAAGCATGGTTAACCATGGGAAGTGTTGGCAAGTTGCAATGTTTTGTTGGAATCAATGTGACTTGTCCAATTAGCAGTAATAAATGTTTGCAATAATTAGAGAAATAATTGAGCGCAAATTTTCTTCTGTACTTGAGAAGGTAACTCCCTCACAAGATGGAGGTATTTTAGGATTTTGAGCACTTTTTACCTATAAACAAAATGAAAAATATAAAAAAAAATAGACAAGAAATTCAACAAATATCATATTAAATTCTTTGATTATAAGCAATGAACGAAAACATGAGAGAATGTAGAGCTCAATAGAAAACATTTTTCAACTTAGACTCATGCCAACAACAGGCAAGATGATGGTTCAATCATTTGGTACTTTCATAGAACCCGTGCTAATGCAAAAAATGTGTGGAAAGTTGGCCAAGAAAGCCTAGTTGCTTCATGTTGAACTTGAAACCTAGGTCCATTTTGTTAACACTCTATAATGGTCTCCAAGGGTTTGTCTTATATGTTTTAAGGATGTCATTAAAGTTATTCAAATTTTAATCGACAAAGTAGTGGCAACTAATTACTTGTCTTTCCCATTGAAGATTACACAACTACATACAAACATTCTAAATTGACATGAATACAATTCTTTCCAAGAGTTATTTCTTGATGTAGATTACATATAGATCACAAGCATAGAAAATAACTTCTCCTACATTCATATTATTTATTGCTCCTAAAACCATGAACTTAAATAAATCATGAGGCTGCTGAATGTAGTGTCGCCTTATTGCACCTAATCAGTTTGAGGATTCCAATAGCCTATTCTTGGGTTCTCAAAGTTGGGTATGGAATAACCAGAGCACGAACAGGCTTTCAGGCATGGAAGAAAGTAAAGGAAATATTGCTTAGGCTATTCTTCTCATGGAAAATATATTACCAAAAAATCTAAAGGCATTAATAGAATGAAAAAAAGTAAGGATGAAACATTTCCAGTGATGTAATGGCATCTTAACTACAAACCATACTGAATTTCAGTTTCCATAAACCCAATATAAATTAATCAGTACATATGTACCATACCAACATTGTAAAAACTGATTGGAATATTGTGATGCAACAGTACTGTCACCTCGTGAAACATGCAAAAGGGTAAGTTATAACAGATGAAAATGTTTCAAAGACCTCTGAAAAGTCTAAATACAAAAAATAAATTCTGGTTAGTGTCATAGTTAAATTCTCACTAAATTTGTGAATGCTTTGGGTTGTGTGGATCATTACAATCCACCAAATGTGAATGCAATCCACTCCACTCTCTCATCCTCATTCATTAGCAAGAACCCTTTGGCTCTTTCACGTTGAATCATGAAGGTGTCGTATACCTTCACAAAAACACCTTGACTCAATTTAGGGATGGATTTGAGAGCGTTATACGCGCTAAGAAAAACAACATCCTCATCAGATTTATCCACTTTCTGGAGGTGAACATTGCCGAGGATATCTTTTAATTTCTTGATTGTTTCACAGATGACATCCAAGGAGCTGGCCATACTTGCCTTTTCCCTCTTTCCTTGCCTTGATGATGATGATGTAGGAGTTCCTTTATTTGTAGTGGACTGATTTGAATGATTAAGGTCTTCATCCAAATCAGCAGCACCGTCAAGATTTATATCGAAACCAATGTCCTCTTCATCATGCACATCGAATGCCTCTTCCATAGGGTTCCCTTCCTCACTCTCATGGGCAGTCGTAGCTACATTGCCTTCATCAATGTCATTACCAACAATTACACTCAATTCATTGAAGTATTGGAAGGGTTGCCTCTTATACACTTTGGCATTTTTGAACTCTCTCCTCTGCATGTTGGCATAAATAAATGGATTAGGTTTTGTGTT
>MU221472.1:340482-351324 GCA_018584345.1 Thuja plicata
GCAATAGTATTATATTTTTAGAAATTATATTTTTTCAAAAAAAAAAAAAAAATTGAATTCGCATGGAGTGGTATTCTATTTTTAGAAATTATATTTTTTTCAAAAAAAAAAAAAATAACTTGTAATTATATTTGGTTTATAGTAATTATTAAATAGATTAATTTATATGAGGTGGATTTTATAATTTGGTCTATATAGGCTTGATGTGCATTTTCTTTGGAAAATTGAATTATATTGTTGATAGTAATTTTATCAGATAAACTAATTTGCATAGTGTTACTATAAATGAGTTTATCACTAAATATTATTGCCTTTCTGGAATCGTACTCATTATGTGATGATGTGTCTTCTGAGTGACTGATTAAAAGATTGTGTGTTTCTTTCCCTTTTACGATACTGCTATGTGTCAGTTGTTTGTGCAGATTAGTTTGCTATCAAGGGGTAAAACCAGAGGTTTGAGTTTTCTGTCTCTATGATGTTTTGTATGCTTCAGTGCATGTTCATGTTGTTATCAATTTTGGGTCTTGATTGTTTTTACCCAACCTGGTTGTTGATCTTGTGTATGTGATCATGTGATAGTACTTTATGTGGTGTTGGTTAATTGAGAACCAGTGATTCTTGTATAGACAAGAACTAGGTTAGAGAGTTTTGATCTTGTTTTGATATTATTTATGATTCTCTGAGGGTGTATCCCTATACAAGCAGGAATCAGTGATGAGATTTGTGATGTTCCTATGTGAACCTAGGGTAGGTTACTTAGTTGTATAGTAGGAGGTGGCTTACAATAAGTACCAGAGCCCACAAGTAACTGTCAGGATTTGCTTATTGTAAGTATTGGTAACAAGTGATAACCTAATGAATTAATTAGGATGCAGTAGATTAAACTAATAAAATTAATGCCTCACCCATGCTTTAGCGCTAATATAGGCTAAGATGGAGGATGAGATGATGCTTGCCCCCTTTCGAGGTGCGGGTTCGGGCATCATTATTGATCTTGTCTGTTTGAAAGGTCATTAATGTCGTGTATGGTCACTTGGGTGCCAGAATCCATTAAGGGATTGTCAGGACTTAACTCAAGGGTTAGACGTACATGATGACACCTTCCTATATACAACTTAGGTTATCCTACATGTGTCAGTTACCTCTAGTGTTGTTTAGTATTCTTTGTTATAGTTTAGAATGCTTCTAGGATCTTCCTATGCTTTTCTTTATGAGGGTTGTATACCTTTGATGTTTACATTCTTGTTGTATACCTGTGTGTGTGGGCCTGTTATTATCTCCTCAGCACGATGGGAGTGGACCTTTGGTTTCACGTGGTCGAGTGGTAGTGATTCTTATTACCATTGAGATCCAATGTTCGTCTTCATGCTTGGATGATCCTTGTTGTAGTTCTTCTATCTTCTTATTCTTTTGAAAACTTGTTCAGTTTCATGAGTTGTATACTTGTACCATATGTGTATATTGGTTACTATCCTTTTGGAGGATGTATTGTATTGTATTTTTATGTATTATTGCATATCATGTGGCATGTGCAGTGGATGTTGATTCAGTTGTATATGTGATCTTATTATATGAGATGTATATTATTGGATTCAATCGATGTATCTTTTATGTTAGTTTTTTTTATAGTTGTTCTCGTAGATTATTTTTCTTAAGTAATCCTACGTCAAGGAACCCTCAAAATTTGTAACATTTGTTGAGTTGTACTATTGTGTATGTCATGTTGTCTCATGTGTTGCTTTTGCGTTGTTAACATTATTGTTTATAAACATTTTTAAAAAAAAATATTCTGTTAACTTGGTTACATTGGTTGGTTAGTTCTCCTGGGTTCCGTGGCGAGGCATTACATGAGAGATTCAAATGCATGAAAGTGAGATCTACTCTATATGATTGCAAATGCATGAAAGGAAATTAATCTAAATGATAACAATGCATGATTAATCTATGAAAGGAAATATAAATGCAATATTAATCTATGGAAATAAACATGAATCTAATCTACATGAATAGCCATGAATGCAAGAAGAAGAAGACAAGAAGAGAGAAGTTGCAATATCCAAGTTCAAGTGCTCAAATCCTCCTCCAAAATTGCTCTCCAAACTTGCAGCATAACATTACTAAAAAATTCTATATCTTTGAATGAGAAGGAGAGGCTTCCTTATAAAGAAAAGTGAACGGTTGAGATTAAGAGGCAAAAATCAAAGGCTATGATTAAGAGACAAAAATCCCACCACTTAGGAAGATGTGATGAAAATGGGATTTTTATTTAATTTAATATTTAATTTATTATTTTTTTCAACAAATAAAGTGTTTTAAGTGGAGATTTTTATTTATTTAATTAAAAGAGGGGTTTTTATTTATAATTAAATAAATTAGAAGAATTTTATTTAATTAAATGGGAGGAATTTTAATTTAATTAAATAAGATAAATTTAATTAAAAGGGAGATTAAATCTTTTAATTAAATAAGATAAATTTTATTTAATTAAAAGGGAGATTAAATCTTTTAATTAAATAAAAATGATCAAACCTTAGGAAATATTGAAATAATTGAATTAATTACAATTTGATCAAGGAAATTGATTTGAATTGAAAATATTACAAAATATTGATTCAGAAAATTGATAAAATGATAAAATGGTGAAATGGGGCCCAAAGTCTAGGTGACCATTTTAGGGTGCATACATTTGCCCCTCTTTGACTAATGTGTAGTCAATTCAGGAACACACGTAGTCAAAGAATGCAGTTGAAGTGTGAGGTCGACTTGGGATCACAAAACAACCCAAACGTGTGATCGATTTGGGAACACATCAGGACAAAAATAAGCACAATTGAAAAAGACAAAGTCAACACCGAAATAAGTAATTGACATGTCAGATATAAGAATCTCAAGCAAGACTAATATAATTGATAAAGATGAATCAAAGATTGAAGTTTGATAGGTACTGCCCCCTCATGATCTAAATTGAAATGAGATAGAGGAGAAACAACAAATTGATAAATTTGATCAAATCGAACTAAAGATAAGGTTTTTGATGTAAGATGAAAGATATAAAGATCACAGAACCAAGGTAGATCATTAAGCATGAAATATTATGCCCCAAGATTGAATTAGAAGAAAAGAAGTGAGGTGAGAGCGAATGGAAGATATAAGTTTGGAAGAAGTGGAAAGAAATGGAGAGAAGAAAGAGAATTTGCCTTCAGAAAGAGAATGCCCCAAAATTAATCAACTGTTTAAGATAGAAATTTTTTATTGAGATCACGAAAGAAGAAAAGGAAATGAAGGTCAGAATGCGATCACAGTTGATTAAAAGTCCACAAGAAAGATGAAGGAAACACTCTCAAACTCATAATGCAGCCTAAAAATGCAAATTAACATGAAGTCTAACAATGCAAGCTACATGAAAATGCAAAGGTGTACTTGCAATAGAGCAACTGTAACATAGGAATTTGTGTTCATCATTTATAAGAGAATGTTAAGGAACTTATTTTCATCATTGGGTCATTATTAACGGACATTGAAAAATCACACAATCATCACTAGCCACAAGTTCAATTATGAAGATATGAATGTGATTTAGATCAGATTGCAATATGGAAAGATTCTAACATAAGCATCCAAGACATAAAGGTCAAGATGACTGTGATGTTAGCTTACCCAATTTAATATAGCAAAACCATGCTCACATCAAGGCATAGAGGTCAGAATGACCAGCAGAACAGTTATGAAAAAACAATGAAGCATAAAGCAGGAAGCAAATAAAAACATGCCCCATGCCCCAAGTCCTCTAGCTATGCATCACAAAGAGACTTATTAGACAAGAACACTCAACGAAAATAAATAATAGTCAACACGCAAAAAATATCATGACATAGCTCAAGCATTAAGTGTTGCATTTAAAAATTTTAAGTGTGTTAACTGACACTGAGTTCTGAGGATAAGGATTGAATGCTTGCAAGTAGGTAAGACCACATGACAAAATGGGGTAAGACCAAACTGATAAGTGTTGAAAAACACTCGATGTCAAGGGTTGTATTAAAAAATACAGTTGAAGTGGTGTTGAAAAACATCATTTGTGAGGTGTCGTAAAGACAAACACATCCAAGAGACTGAAGCTAATACAGTTATGCCCCCTAGACAAAGACAAAGACCAATTCCAGACCAAGGTAACAAGGGCAAGGCATGATGGAGAAAGGCTAAGTGTTGCGGACACGCACTAAGAAACAAGGGTGCAAAGGCCTCAGGTAGCGCCCGTTTCTAGGTTTTCACCACTTGGATTTTATTGCAGTTTTTTCTCTTTCATTTTTTTCTTCTTTTTTCAGGACTTTTTATAAAAAAAAAATTTGAATTTTTGCTACCAAGGCGCCTGTTTCCAGGTTTTCACCAAGGTACTTTTTCTTTTTTTTTTTGAATTTTTGAATTTTTTGAATTTTTTATATTTTTGGAATATATAATTTTTTTTAGAGATACATCAAAGCGCATATTGTTAGGTTTTCACTAAGATGATCATTTTTTCAGCACATTTTCTAATTTTTAGAATTTTTGACAATATATCAATTTTTTAAAAAAAATTTCAAGATCAATTATTATGTACAAAAGGATGCCCCCAGACAGAATGGGCATCATGTATAGAACTTCTTTAGGTGCAAGACATTAATAGGATCAGGGAGTTGTTCTCCCTTTTCTGTAGATAGTAAATAAGCACTGTCCCAAAAGCTGCTGTGATAATATAAAGTCCAAGCCAATTAGGTTCAAATTTGCCCTTTTGATCTCTATGCTATTAATTCTTAGGATTTTCACGTAGGACAAGATCTCTCACTTAGAATTCTCTAGGACGAACCTTTTTGTTGAAGGCTTTGGACATGCACTTTTGATAGACCCTCATATGGTCAAATGATGCTTGACATTTTTCATCTAGAAGTTTTAACTCTTGAAGTCTCATGGCGCGGTAGTCTTCATCTGTAACTAGACCACAGAGAGAAACTCTAAGTGAAGGAATCTCAACCTCCAAAGGTAACACTACTTTAGCACCATACGCAAGGGCAAAATGAGTAGCCCCAGTAGGAGTATGAATACTCATTCTATAGGCCCACAAAGCCGAATTTATCTGTAAATGCCAATCTCTACCATTCTTACAGACTGTTCTATGTAAGATTTTAAGAATGGTCTTATTAGATACCTCTGCTTGACCATTTCCTTGTGGGAAGTAAATGGAGGACCAATGTTGTTTAATCTTGAATTTCTTACAGAGTTGTTTAAGGTCCTTATTTTTAAACTGGCCTCCATTGTCATTAATAATCTCAGAAGGCACTCCATATCGACAAATGATATGGTTCAGAATGAATAGAGCGACTATCTTGCCTGAGACAACAGAAAGTGGGACAAATTCTACCCATTTAGTGAAGTAATCAGTAGCAGTGATGATAAATTTGTGTCCACCTGATGAGTTGGGATGAATCTGCCCAACAAGGTCAAAGGCCCAGCGCTGAAATGGCCAATGAGATATAGAAGGAATGAGCTCCCTGCCTGGAGTATGTATCAGGTTACCATGTTTTTGACACTGTTCACATGACTTTGCAAAAGCTACTGCATCAATCTACATTGTGGGCCAATAGTACCCCTCCCTAAGCAACCTTCAGGCCATGGCAAGACCATTGGAGTGGCCCCCATAGATGCCCTCATGAATGTCAACTAATGCTTGGTCAGATTCTTCCTTTCTAAGCATCTAAGAAGTGTCCCATCTAGACCCCTCCTATACAAATCACCAGCAATAAGGGAATGACGAGAGGCGTTTCGAGTAAGGTTTTTGTGTTCAGATCGGTTAAAGGTTTCAGGTATAATGTCATCACGAAGATATGAGTAAATGGCACCATAATGGGATGATTCATGACCAACAAGGGTACAAATGACATGGCTTTCTTGGGAGTCAAAGATAGGGTGATGTAGCTCTTCCACCAGGAATTCAAATCTTGATTCATGTTGCTCTAACTGAAGAAGTGAAGCAAGTGTAGCCATAGCATCAGCTGCTTTGTTTTTTGCTCTAGGGATTTGCTGAAATGTGACAAATGTGAAGTATCTCTTTAAGGAATCAACCATTTTTTTGTAAGGTACCATTTTATCATGCTTTGTTTGATATTCATCATTAACTTGGTTGATTATCAGTTGTGAATCCCCATAGATGTGTAACTCTGTAATCCTCCATTCTATGGCCATCCTAAGTCCATTTGTTAAAGCTTCATACTCAGTAGTGTTGTTTGTACATGGGAACAATAATTTGTAAGAATTAGGAATCATGTACCCATGAGGAGAAACAAACAAAACACCAGCTCCTGAACCATTTTGCATAAAAGATCCATCAAAGAACATCTTCCAAGTTCTTTCAGTCATATACATAAGATGCTCATCTGGGAAGTCAACTAAAATAGGTGCATCATCTTGTAATGGGAAATCAGCCAATTGATCTGCTATAGCTTGTCCTTTGACTGCCTTACGCTCAATGTACTCTATATCAAATTCTGAAAGTATCACCATCCATTTAGCAAGTCTACCTGTGAGGGCAGCCTTAACAAATATTTGAGTGGGTTTATTTTTGCTATGAGGTGTATAGTATGTGCAAGCATGTAATGTCGCAACTTTTGGGAAGCAAACAAAACAACAAGGCAAGCTTTCTTAATGCTAGTGTAATTAACCTCATATGAAACAAGAGTACGACTGATGTAGTATATTGCTCTTTCTTTCCCATTTTCATCAAGTTGAGCCAATAATGCCCCCAAGGAAGATTCTATCGCTGAAATGTATAAAATAAGTGGTTTCCCTGAGATAGGAGGCATTAAAATAGGAGGATTTGCCAAGTACTTCTTGATTTGATCTATGCTCTTTTGACAATCCTCATTCCAAATACATTTGACTCCCTTATGTAAGTTCTTATTGAAAGGTTGAGCTCTATCTGCCAATTGTGAAATAAATCTCCTTATAGATTGAAGACGTCCTTGAAGACTCCTCATTTGACTAATGTTTTTAGGAGGTGGCATATCAATGATCGCTTGGACTTTTTCAGGGTCAACCTCTATTCCTCTTGCTGAAATGATGAATCCAAGTAGTTTTCCTGAGGTGACTCCAAATGCACACTTTTTAGGATTTAACCTTAGTTGAAATTATTCCATGCGATCTAGAATTACTTCCAAATCGTCTAAGTGTGTATCTCTTTGTTTAGATTTGGCCAAGGTGTCATCTACATAATCTTCCATATTCTTATGCATCATGTCATGAAAAATAGTTGTCATAGCTCTTTGATAGGTAGCTCCTGCATTTTTTAATCCAAAAGGCATAACGTTCCAACAATAGGTACCCCATGCACAAGTGAATGCAGTCTTTTCTTGATCTTCAGGAGCTATCTTAATTTTATTGTATCCAGAAAAACCATCCATCAAAGAATAAATCTTATAACCCACAGTCATATCCACTATCATGTCTATATTGGGAAGTGGAAAGTCATCCTTTGGGCATGCTTTATTAACATCTCTAAAATCTGTGCAAACTTGAATGGATTTGTCATGTTTGGAAACTGGTACAATATTTGATATCCATTCAGCATAGGCAATAGCTCTTATAAATTTGGCACCAAGGAGTTTCTCCAATTTAGCTTTGACTAGGAGAGCTATGTGAGGATGCATCTTTCTCAATTTCTGTTTAACTAGATTAACATTTGGAGCTATATATAAGTGATGCATAATAAGATTAATGTCCAATCCTATCATATCTGAATAAGTCCATGCAAAATTAATCTTCTTTTTTTGTAAGAACTTAGTGTAAGCTTCTTTTTCTATTGGTGACAAGGACTCAACCAAGTGCACTATCTATGGAGCCTCATTTGTACCCAAATTAATTGCTTGTATTGGTTCAATAAGCACTGAAGATCGATCTTGAAAATAGCTAGGAAGATGATCAAGTACCTCATCCTTAGGCACCTCAGAGAGGTTTTCACCCTTGGATACGTCATTTATTTTTTACTTTTTTTGGTTCTGACACCGCTACATAGTGGTTTTCACCATCAGAACACCTATTCTTTTGAATTTCTTTTCTTTTTATCTTGTGACTAAGTTACTTGATCAAATTTCTTGTCTTGGACTTCTCCCAAGAGTTGATCCATTTGAGACAACCTTTCTCTTAATGACTTGATGTCTTCTTCTTGTTCTTCCACCTTTTTGGCTAACTCAGCATGAGTCACCATGACTTTGTCTTTTGCTGATCCTCCAGGTGTATTCTCTCCCACTGATTTAGTAGGCTAAAACATCCACCACAAGCCTAATCTTTAAGCAAGCTCTGATGCCAATATGATGTGAGAGTTCCAATGGGTTTGCTTGCACAATCTACTAAGAAGATCTTCTTTATCTTCTTCAAGGATCCTAATCTCCTCTAGGTCCTTATTAGGCTTAGATAATTAACTAAGTCCTAATCCTACTCTCCTCTAAGAGTCTCCACTTGTGCTTCACCCTTTGAAAGACTAACACCCTATAGTTAGTTCAAATTTCTACTTCTCCAACTTACACTTAGGAGAGTCTAAGTGTCAATTCCCACACTAATCTTCATGAATCACTTGCAGGGGTGTCCAACACCATGTAGACACTGCATTTGATCAATTTGAAATCCATCTTGAGGAATCTCCTTTTAATTTTCAGTCGAGTTCAAGTTTGTGTCTTCAAAAGGCCTAATTAGGCTTATCTCCTTGTAGCCCTAGACAATGTGTTTTTCTCACTTCTTGCAAAACTTTTCCAAAGACCTCAAAATTGTAAGACCATATCCAGATACCCTTTTCCATTTTACAAATGATTTTTTTAAGTCTCAAACCCCTAATTTATCCATACATGGGGTTCCTACAAACTAGGTCTTATAGGGCTAATAGGCCTAAAAACCAGGATAGTCTGAAACACTATCCAAAACTCACTCAAAACTTGTCTTCACTGATTGGAATGAACTTGACCAACCTAGCATGTCAAGGTAACACTAAACCCTAATTGTACATGTACTTGGACCATACAATACCTTCTTCCCCAGCACATGAAAGCTCACTGTTACTCCTCCAAACCTCTATCCGGACAGTGCATGCTCACCTGGGGCTTGGACCTAAAAATATTAACTTGCCTTTCTAAGACTCCTAACTCTACAATTGTGTACACTACTAACTCCCCTAGCATTTCCATCTACCATTAGATTTTTCCCATGGATAGATTTCATGGTGGAGCCATGATTAGACTGACTGGTCTGGACAGGACCAGTGAGTCTCCTAAACTGAAAAAAAATTAAACAACACCTTAAACGACCGCAAAGAAACTTGACTACTAAATGAAAAACACTCCAAACTATTCTAAGAACACAAAAAAACACTATTCTCAGTCTTTCAATCCATTACATATGACTATCAACACAAAATGCTTGGGATTGCTGAAAACTCAGAATTGTAGTCCCTATTCACTTCACACTTCTTTACAATATGAAAACTAACTCCTTAGTTAGAGTCTCTCCATACACTAGATTCCTTCTTCCACCATTCTAGGGCCTTGTTGGTTGATTCCTCACTCCTAGTTTCAAGGAGAATCCGATGTAACCATGTTGCATGCAACATTTGCAATTATTGTAAATGTTGTCATGACAACAATTTAGCAACTTTTGGCATCTTTTCATTCATGCCTTCTCCCTATATTTTATGACCTCTAACCTCTTCAATTCAAGGATCCAAGATCACTTAAGACCCTATGGCATCTCTATGTCCAAATTTAAGTGATTTGGACACATTCATGACTCCAACCTCACATTTAACAACTAAGCCTAATAATTTTGAGAATACTACTAACAATGGCTATTGATGTGACCTTAGTCCTAATGAATAACTCACTTAGCCTACATTGCAAAGACCCACTAAGGTCCAAAAACAACTAACCTATCTTGACTTTTCTAATGTCAAGTACAAGCCAAAATGAACAAACATGGAGGTTAGCCTAGGTGCTCCTGCACCAAAACGGGGCCTAATATATCGTGAAGGAAAAATTATTGTGAATGAAGTGACCAAAAGAGCCATCACAAAGAATGATGATGGGAAAGATAACTTTTAGCAATGATAATATCCTCAAGGACATTAAGTAATGATGAAAAGGGGTTCGATGAATCATGTAAGAGTGGTGGGTAAAGGGAAACTAAAACAATAACGATGTGTTAGCACAAAGAAATGATGAAAGGGGCACATAGGGATTAGTGAAGCATGATATATGCCCAACATTAAATACAAGCACAAAACAAAGATAAGAGATGGCTGAAAAATAGAGCACTTGGCATATGAGCGCAATAAAAATTGATAGCATGGACTGCTGAGGTACATTGGACACCTCACCAATCAGAGCCATGCAAGTGAAGTTGTACCAAGGTATTTATGACTCATTTGTGTCCCAAATATATGATGATCAGTATGGGTTATGGTGACATATAAATAGAAATGAATTATACTTGGCACATAATGAAGGATGTACAACTAGCATTGGAAAGTACACTCACAAAGATGTATTTTGGCATTAGTGCCAAAAAATTTATGGAAATTTTATGTGGAAAGATCGGGTAGTAGATTTGTTGTAACATGACAACTGGAGAAGCGTTATATAATAAGAGATGCAGCAAGATGTGAGTCACTACTTTAGAACCCGAGCACATAACACCTGGAGCAATGGATACACTAATATTCCTTGAATCAATGAGGAATATGATCTCTCTCTCTCTCTCTCTCTCTCTCTCTCTCTCTCTCTCTCTCTCCCACTTCACCTTTATACCTTTGCATACATATATTATTACACACAT
>MU221472.1:354010-365723 GCA_018584345.1 Thuja plicata
TCTTACAACTTGAATCCACAATTTTGCATGGTTTCAAATTTCATAAAACATATTTGTCATTATCTTTTGTTGTCATATTTGGTTTCAAATCTTGGTATCTACCTTCTATTAAAATAAAACCAATCACATTGTATATATTTCTATGAAACACACTTCAAATAAATTATCTCCATTTTACTATTAAATTCAAACATGTTAGAAATTTAATATTTACTTTGCTTAGGTTTCTTTATTATTATTTAGTTTGAGATATTCGTTTGGAATCCCTACATGTAATTTTTTCTCTTGTGCATGTGTGAGGACAGCTCATTTATTAAAGAATATTAGTTTATCCTCCTTATGAGGATGGTGACACATTGAACGTGCACATATTGTGAATGATGACATTCATAGATATGATAGTTGCTTTGTAACTCATTTCCTCATCTCTATTTAAGATATGATTCTCCTCTCATTCTTCACTTTTTGATATAATTGTAATGAACTTCTTTCTCTCATTCTCTCTCTTTTTTTCTCTTCAGACTTTGTCTTCATTCATAATACATAAGGGGTTTTTCTTTGCTTTTCCCCTTTCAAAAGCGTTTGTGTCTTCTTTTAAAATTTTGAGTGATTGCTCTCAAATTTATCTCTATTTTGGCAACTGTGTATGAGGAAATCTTCACCTGCTGGGAGCAAGCTCAAACTTGAAAATGTTAGTGGGTTAGTGTTACAAAGATTTAAGACATGAAATGAGCAAAAAAACAACAAAGATATCAACATAACATCGGATTGAGCTTAAACAAGAGTTGCACCCTATTACTTGTTTGGATTTTCTCTTGAAATATAATGTGGTTGTGCTCTCCCAACACAAAATATGGATTCTCACATGATGATGGATGATTTAATCTAAAATTGTAAGTTATTTGAGATGAATGTGATACACTCAAGAACAAAGTATGAACTTTGCCCCAAGCTTTCACAAATGATGCAATAAACAAATGCTAAGCTAAGATTGGATGCAAGAACAAGACAAGATTAAGATTCATTCCATTCATAACATATAATTTCTAAGTGCTTAAGATTGAAAATGAGCTAAAAGCATGAAGAACAATGCAAATTCTATAGCTATGTTAGCATGACAACAATGCATAAAAAACAATGGATGATTTTCTCTTTCAAGGGTTCTATTTATAGATTGTTGGAGAGAAGGCAATGGCTTGGGTGAGGTGGAGCACATGTGTCATCCACATAGATGCCACATGGAGGACACAAGGGCAAGAGGACAAGCCATGCAAAAAGTCAACACAAGCCTTTAATCTTTGTGAGCAACCTTGGAGAAAGGAGTGGGGGACCAAGGTGTAAGAACATTTAAGGAAGTTGGGTGGCTTTCTTGGGAGCATTTGTTCAACTCATTAGCACTAAAAGGAGTAGGAATCACCTTTTTAGCCTAATTAAGTGGGATTAGTGTGTGCTTTAGTGGGGAAGTAGGCTTTAGAGTGTGAGGTGATGGGAGTAGAGTAGGAGTAGAGTAGGCTTAGGGTAGGCTTCTAGATTAGATTAATAGGCCTTTAGGCTAGACTTAGATTAATAGCTCTTTAGGCTAGGCTTAGATTAACTGTTCAAATTAGATTTGAATTAATCATAGTTTAGAAGAATTAATTGGGTGAGAGATTTTTAATAAATATAAATTTATTAAAAGGGGTTTTGTGAGGAAATATATATTAAATGTAATGTTTAATATATGAAGAGAAGAGTATTTAAATTATCTTTAAATACCGTAGGATAATGAATTGATTTAATTAAATTTAAATTTAATTAAATCAATAGATGAATATAACAAAAATAATTAATTAACTAAAATTAATTATAAATGCTAAGGGAATGTTAATTAAATTTATGTCTACAGTAACATTACTTACATACATAGGATTTGTTTTTCATTCTCTTGCTCTTGTATTTCCTTTCAAAACACATCCAACATTAGCTTCCTTACATAAACTAATTGTTAGGTTATTTAATTATTTAACTATATTTAATTAACTTTAACTAAATAGTTGAATATTTTTTAATATCAAATTTAATAATTAACTCAAACAAGTTCAACAATTTAACTATATATAAATAACTCTAGGTTAATTTTATTTAACTAAAAGAGAAGTTGCAACATAACAAATATAATTTGTGATTGCAAATGTTTTGATATAATAGTTTCAAGAGCTTTTAATATAAAACCTATTTATATATAATTTATTTATTTATTTTATATTGTAGAAGTTTTGAACTTAGAACTATCTAGATCCCTACACCATGAACTTTTGTCATTAAACCAAATGTTTTTTACTTGATCTATCTAGATCCTTACAACATGAACTTTTGTCATTAAACCAAGTACTTTTTAACATTATTTATTTGATATCTAAAATATAAATATTTATATATATGAATATATCAACTTTATCTTTAATATCAAAAGACGATATTATTAGAAGTCAAAAATGATCTCCGTGTAAAATGTACCCAACACTAAAAGAACCAACCCTGCTCCAAAGCTCCAAATTTGGAACAAACTGGGAGGAGAGTGGCTAAAGATTGAATAGTCTAAATTTAGACCCACCAAATGCATTTCCTTAAGGCATTTTATACGGTTCCTAGAGACAAGTTATGGAGTAGAATGGAAGATTTAGGCAACCTGGATGTATTTAGAGCAGTAGTGCATTGGTTATATGAGAAAGTCAGAGCCAAAATTAGAACTAAAGAGGGTATGTCTGAATGCTTCGGTAGTGACATTGGTGTTAAACAAGGATGCCCGTTATCTCCCACTTTGTTTGGCCTTTACATTGATAAACTTGAATCCTGGTTAGACAAGATAGATGGTGAAGGAGTGCATTTAGCTGGGTATGTAGTGAAGCTTCTTCTTTATGCGGATGATCTTATTCTGATTTCTAAAACTGCTCAAGGGTTAGGAGACCAGTTAGGGGCTTTGGAGCACTTCTGTAAAGATGTGAGGATGCAGGTGAATATCACCAAAATGAAAATTATGATGTTTTCTTTGAAGAGGAAGGAAAAACATGTGTCCTTCCTTTTTGAAGGCAACCCTTTAGAAATTGTGAAAGAATACAAGTACTTGGGACTGACTTCCATTATAGACTCAGTTGGGAGTCTTGTAGAGTGAAAAGGATTCAGGGAGGGTGGAAAGCGTCTTACCTTCTTCAGAATAGATGCAGAAACGCTGAACTCTGGGAATGGAAAATGAAGAAAACTCTATTTGGTTTACTTGTCACACTGGTTGTCATTTATGGCTGCGAAGTTTGGGGAGGCAGCATGACAAAATGCAGTTGGAGACAGGTGGAGAGAATTCTGAAACACTTAATCACTAGCAGTCTTAAAGTCAAGACCTCAGTCCCATATGAAATTCTTTTAGCTGAAGTAGGAAGTTTCCCGTTGGAGGCGGCAGTGATAACTCGGCTAATAAGTTATCTAAGGAAACTTGGCAACATGGATAACCATCGATGACCCAAAATTGCACTGAAAGAGGACTTGGTCCGCAGGAAGAAAACATGGATGAAACAGAATATAAAGTGGTTGAGTAAGTGGAACATCAAATTACATGAATGCCCTAATACCAATGCGGAAATAAAAAAGTTCATCATAGAAAAATTCCAGACTGCCATGTGGACTAATAACATGGGTAGGAAAAAGGCTCATTACATCAAAGTGTTCAACCCAACCTAGGAACATGATGATAAGGCATATCTGGGGGAAACTATTAAAGGAAAAGTTAGATTGTTAGTGGCCCAGTTGAGGATGGGTTCTCACCACCTCAGATGTGAGACAGGTAGATGGAAAAGACCCAAAGAAGAATGGGAAGAGCGGATTTGCAGGTTTTGTGCGTTGGGTGTGATTGAGACTGAATGACATTTTATCATGGAGTGCACCGCGTATGATGACATCCGGGCTTAGTACGAAATCATTTCGAGGGAAAACAACATGCACAACTTATTCGAGGAGGATAAGATCAACCAGACCGCTAGTTTGATTGTCAAGATTCACAATAGGAGGTCCGACTTGAAAAAAATCTTGAGTTAGCTTTCGACTTTGATACGGTGGTCCCTTAGGCTGTTTGGTCTCGTGAAGGTCAGTAAAATCATTCATTCATTAAAATTATTGAAGACATTTTCAAAAATCCCATTTAGGACAATATTTCCCAAACATTGCATTCGAGGAGACCACATTTCATTGAGGCATTTTGACAAACATTCATTAAAATTATTGAAGACATTTTCAAAAAGCCCATTTAGGACAATATTTCCCAAACATTGCATTCGAGGAGACCACATTTCATTGGCAGTGTCTAACTAGCAAACTAAAATGTTATGTGGATATGCCCATGCCTCATAGAATACTTTCAATGTCAGAGCAGATCGTACTCTGACTGGTTCGTCCTCCATCATCCCTTGTCAGAAGTAATCAGTACGTTAAAATATTTTAAATATGACAGTAAAAAGTGCCCGCTAATATATTCGATAGTAAAATCTTTGGGAGCGCATGCGGTTGGTAAAGATTTTAAAACTTATAAATATATATATATATTGTTGATTTTAATTCTAATACAGTATGAATTTATTAAATCTCTGTATTAATATTTGAATATGATATAATATATTTAATTTGTAATTTATGATTTTTAAATGATTATATAATATAAAATATAAATTCTCTCTTCCTATTAAAGTATTATTAATATATGTTAATTTTTATAAAATAAAAATATATAATTAACATTTAACTTTTTTTTAAAAAAATTATATATATTTATTTAAATAAATAATTTTATATTCTATTTTAAAACATATATTTAACTTTGTTATCCTTTTATAATGTATATTTGATATTAAAATTATATGAATTAATTTAATTATGAATATAATTTCTAATATCTAAATTATACATTTATGTAACTTATAATTAATGATTTTATTTTAACATATATCTTATTTAGTGATCTCATATTGATTCATTAAACCTCTATTTTGTAATCTATATATCTTTAAAATATATTTTTAAAATATTTACAATAATTATAATATAAGTTTTAAGTTAATATCTAAATATAAAATCAATTCATGTGAAAAAAATGAATGTAAAGAAAATATATTAATTTTAATTTTTATCATTAATTTATAATTATTCATTATAAATATATTTAATATAATTATTATCATTATTTATAAGATGAATTGATAACAAATTTGATTTGTACAATATTACCATTATATATGATCTGATAATATTTATTTAGATTATAATTTAATTAAATATGTAACATTAACTATATAACCCAAATTCAAACCCTAACCCTAACCATAATTTAAACCATAAACCTAAACTCTTAAACTAATCATAGTCCTAACCCTAAACTCTAACTTTAACCATAATCATAACCCAACCATAGAATAATAATGAAAACCCTAAACTTAACCATAGTTCTATCCATAGTCATAAATCGTAACACTAACCCTAACCATAACCATGATCCTAACCTTGACCCTAATGACAACCATAACCATGGTATAAACCATAATTATAACTAAAATACTATAATATTAAACCCTAAATATATTCCAATTTTAATCTGAACCCTAACCCTAGCCTTAACCCTAGAACTGTGATAAAAACCCTAACTCAAATGCTAACCCTAACTATAATCCTAACCTCGACCTTAACCCTAAGGCTAACCATAATGCCAATCCTAACCCTAAACAAAATCTAAACCATAACCATAATCCTAACCATGACATTGACCATAATTCTAACCATAACGAGAAGGATGACTCCATAATAAGAGATAGTATAGAAACCCAACCTTAAGACTACAATTTATTAAAAATATACTATATAGTTATATATAAATTTACTAATTTATATAATAATTTTAGTTAAATATGAAATTTTAATAATAAGTTACATAAATTTATAATTTGGATATTAGAAATTATATTTATAATTAAATTAATTCAAATAATTTTAATATCAAATATATATTATAATAGAATAACGTATTTAAATATATATTTTAAAGTATAGTATAAGACTATATATTTAAATAAATATATATAATTTAAAAATACTTAAAATAAAAATGATATTTTTTATTTTATAAAAAATAACATATATTAATAAAAAATTAATATATAGAGAGAATTTATATTTTATATTATATAATCATTTAAATTCAATATATATATAATTAAAAAAATAACATATATATTAAATCATATCATAAAATAGTAAAATATAAATTAAATATATTATATTATATTCAAATATTAATATGAAGATTTAATAAATCCATACTAGAATTATAAAAATCAATAATATATATATATATATGTTTAAAAAACTTTAGCAACCACATGCGTTTCCAAAGATTTTATTATCTCATATATTAAAATTTTAATATATTAACGTACTGACTGCTTCTGACAAGGATGGCTGGAGGATGAACCTTGTCGGAGTACGATCTGCTCTAACATTGAAAGTATTCTATGAGGCATGGCCATATCCCCATAACGTTTTAGTTTGCTAGTTAGACACTGCCCTAATCATTTTGAAGTTTATTTTTAATACTAATTATTTTGAAGTTTATTTTTAATCATCAAATTGAATGCAGTTTTTAAAATATCTATTTACCAAATTGAATGTAGTTTTACAATATCAGACTAGAGAATTAGTCAAATAGCCTTCATTCACGAGGAACCCTCATCATTCCGGAGATTTTGTGTTTGTTTGGCTGGAAAAGTGGAAAATTTTCAGTTGATGCAGCGATATGATTGGATGAGGGTTCACCGGCAAAGGCAATGGAGGACTTAATTGAATAAAAGGAACGCACCAGTGATGTTGGAAAAGGTACATGCAAAATTCTATTGTGTTGTATATGCTTCTTTCAGTACCCTGTACAGCCTTTTGTCTTTGAGTACGCTTTACAGCACAGCTTTAGACTTGTATAACTGTGGTGGAGAAACTGAGGTTTATTTGGTTTTTTAATATTGTATTAAGCTAAAACCATCACAAATAAAACATTAAAGGACACAGATCTATCAAACCAGCAGTAATGAAATAAAACTGACTATAATAGACACACAACAGTTGATCATAATAGCAGAAATTGAGGACTGACATTTTTGGTTAACTAATGGAAATATGTTACCTTTATCGGATGTCTCCGAAGAGACAGAAATATGTTACTTCAACATAGTGAAAGTATTTCATGGTAAAGCTCTTTATATATCACTTAATGTTAATGGGGTGTTTATATGCCACTTTACGTTAATTGGGTATAAGGTTTAATTTTTATTTTTTAAAATTTTAACAGTAAAATGGAGTGTTAGGAACTTAAGGTGGAAGTCTCATGAGAGGACTCCATGATCTATTTTTAAGGAACTGGGGGTCTCATGAAGCAAAAAAAAATATATAAAAGTTTTAGTACTAATTAAAATCTTTTTCTAACAACAGCAGCCCTTACATTTTACTTTGAAATTATCCCACCAATTAATTTTGTTATTATTTTATTTATTTAGTCTGTTGAATTGAATATGCAAGATAATAAAATTCATGAGACTAGCAACTTTGACAAATTTCAAAGCTTAAACTGCACAACAAAATTAATGAGACCACTTGCTTCAAAGAATTCCTAAAAAATCACAGGAGCTGTTGAAAACTTTTGGAAGCCCTTTGTCCATGGTCGCCGGTCTAAGACTTTTGGTATTTATGAAAGATCCTCAATTTTTTTTTAAATTAATGTTTGGTAAACTTGTTAACATGAACGGTGAGGCTGACATGACACGCTCTCTGGCTCCATGTGAAACACTATTGAACCGGAGTTATGAACCAGTGAGGTCACTGATGTGGGACCTCAACCCCACACTTCACTTGTTCAAACCCACAAGCTCAACGGCCCAGAAAAGGCACAAGACCTTCAAGCATAGTGGTCTAGCAGGAGTTTGAACCTTGGTGGCCGCTTCGCCAACGAAGTGTTTAAACTGTGACACTACACATCCAAAGACGAAAGATCCTCAATTCAGAAGTGGTGTCTTTTTTCCTTTTTTTTAGTTTCTTTCTTCTAGCTACTTTTGGGCCTTTTCTTATTTGCTTTTTCTCTTTGCATGTTTTGGCTCTACTTATTTTTTGTTTAATTCTAACTTGTGTTCACTTTTTTAATCTTGTTTAGGTTCCTTTGTTGTGTTCCCTTTCCTTCCTCATGCAATTTTCCCTCTTCTTTTTCCTGCCTTTGTTGTTTGATGTTTCCTTTATCTTCCATACTTCTCTCCTTTTTTACACTATAACAGTTGGACTTCTATTTGTATGCCCCTCCTCTTTCTCGTCAACATTTATTCATTATCCTTTTTGTCACATTAGCATGGACTTATTCTCACCTTGCCTTTTCTCATGTTGGATGTTAAGTCTCCTCCTTTCATTTTTGCCTTCTTGTTTACTTGTTCTTAGTATGTTTCCTCTTGCTGGGTTGCATAAACTTCAATTTTCAACATCATCTCTTTGGTCTATAACGCCATCTCACTTTTGTTTTCTTTGTTGTGAAGTTGATCTTCATAGCATCCTCACCCCTCATGTCTATTTCTGCTAGTCTACAATCCCTTTGTAGGCTGACATTTCTCAAATGACGCAAGGGTTTGATTTCTAGATTAAACAAGAGCTGCAATGTATTATACTTCCTGCCAAATGCCGGCAGGACAAATTTGATAAATAGGGTATGGATACTTTAATTTTCTGAAATTTATATGATAATAGTTGCAGGATTGATCTACTGATCAGTGCTAAAAAGTAGAATGTTAAATTTGAAATGATTTAAAAAATATGAGAATGGCTTCTAGTTCCTCACTTGGCAACCTGAATCGTCTAACAACTTTAATAATTTGTACTTCTGAATGCTTTTGAGCAAATATGCATTACATAATTGTATTCACACATGGACCAGTATCCTTTGAAACTAGGATGCTTATCTAGATGATTCAATTGGTTTTCGGCATTCATAGATAATTTGTTCTTGAGAAATTCAATTAGGTGAATTTTCCATTAAACCATGAACAAATCCGGCCTCCCAATTTTCATTGTCCATTACCCAAAGAAAAGACATTAAAAAAAAATATTTTTTCACCTTTTCTCTTTTGTTATATATTTGAACTTGATAAAGAGTACACTTGCCTCACATCAGGTCAATTTTACAGACAAGTCTTTGTAACAATCCAGTTTTGAACTGTAGGCAGCAATCAAATACAATTTTCTAGGAAATGTTGAGCGATTGATGAGTTATCACTCATGCTTTGAAGTGAATTTACATGTCAGTAATTTACATATTATCACTCATGAGTTATTACCTTGCATCTACATACCTTGATTCACATCAACTAGCTAGCATTAGAATTTAAGGGTTTAAGATGACCTGCAGTGAGGATATTTCGTTGTTTGCATTAAGCTGATCAGAAGATAAAAACATAAGAATGGCTGCCACTTAATAGTTGACAGCATCTGCATCATTGTGATCTGAATTCTTTAGAGGCAAAAATGGATTTGTTGAATTTGAGCCAGTGGAATAATATCCATCAATTTTCTTAGGGGTTGATAGAGCTGGCATGCTTCCTTTTGAGAAAATTGCATACAATTCTTTTCTGCAATGAAATTTGGTGTAGTCGCACAAAGCCTTGGCCGTTTGATCAGATGATAGCACTTCATTTCTAGTGATGGGAAATGTTACCCATTTTTTTTTTCTCATCTGGTAAAATTGGCTACAGGTGGAGTAAAATGAGGCTCCCACAAGGGTTGAGCTCAGCTTGTGAGAAAGACTTTAATTTTCTGGTCTTGGTTGTGTCCTCTGCTATCTTTTCAGTTCCCTGTTTTTTACCTTGTCTATGCAAAAATATTCTAAGTATGAAAACCCTATGCAGTTCATGATATAACCCTAGTTACTTGAGACTTGTTTTATTTTGTCATTACCTTTTCGGATAACTTAGCTCCCTCTAAAGACATGTGCGCAAAATATAATGCCCTTTAGTCTCCTAGTCGCGTAATGAAAACCGAATATCCCATATCATCTAGCGATCCCGAGATTGGCTCAGTCGCATAGTCTCAATATGAAAGGGAATATTCTCAAAGGATTAAGAGATCTAGCCACTAACTGCCGGATGTAAAGAAAAAATGAATCAACGGTGGTCGGGTTATCTCCGGATGACAGTTGAAAAGTCAAATATATCTGGCGACTTAGGGACTTAGGTTTCAGTCGCATGGTCTCATAACAAACTCAGGGTTAAAAGAATCAATCTGGCGACCCTGAGACTACGAAGGAAATGGTGACCCGAGGTCTTCACAAGGTTAAAGTGAACAACAAATTACAGTGTGACACGTGGCAGTGAGTGGACCCGAATTCAATACATTCAGTCGGATGATCGCGTGATGCAGGCAGAATATTCCATATTCATTAAGCGACAACGAGACTTGCTTTTGTCGGGTGGTCTTGTAATCAAAAAGAATATTCTCTCAGGGTTCAGAGACTTGGCGACCACCGTCTGATTTAAAGAAGATCTAACGCTTGTCGTGCGATCTCGTGATGAAGCTAGGGTTAGTGAAAAGATTGGGAGACTCAGCGACAAAGAGAAAAGGGTGACCTGAGGTTATGATGCAGTGCCTGGGCAGATAAAAGGATCATGTGGCTACGTTTTAAAATAAAATCAGATTTGAATCTCAGCCGTCGATACAAATATCTGCGCCACCTATGACCGTTAGGATTTAAATATTTAAAGGAAAATTCAAATATCTGATCTCAGAAGTTATGACAGAAACGACTGGCACAGGGAAGTAGATGGATCAACTGACTTCTCAAAGCAAAGTTATGGCGATGGAAAAGATATTTAGGCATATCAGATCGATCAAGGATATTTCTGATGGCATTAAATAGTAGAATTCAGAATTAGGGTTTCTGATTATTCAATTGCCAATATAATAAAACCCTAATTTCTGAATCAGATTGATTCCTGAGCCTGCGTGCTAGAGGAGGGTGTATATAAGTAGTTTAGTTCTCCTTTTGGAGTTAGTTTTTTGGAGATTTGTTAGACTTGTAGTGGCATTTGTTTTGCCCTCAGGTCTTTCATGTTTGTAATTTCTCATTATAATCCAAGTTATGTGAAGACTTTATGAGACATCTTCTTTGTCCTTGGGTCTTTTTCTGATTTGTATTCTTCTTATCTGAAGCATAATATATCGACAGTCTGTAAGAAAACTGTGAGTTCTCTCAAGTTATTCTTGCTTTTTTGCATGATTGTGTATTATCGTGAATGATTTGATTTAGTTAGTCTTGCGGATTTAGTTCATCCCTGGCTTCCTTGTCTCATTTCTGTGCCCACATGCTAGAGTGGATGTTTTTTTGCAGGTTATAGTCTGTGTCTACCCCATTGGCAATGCTATTGTTTGAGGAATTCTCTCTTCCCCTAAATAGCCTATTTCCTCTTCAGGCCTCTCTATGAAACACTCTATTGCAGACCTATCTAAGGAAGGATACTTGTCTCCATTCATGGTTTCATGCTAACTCTCAGTCAATTCATTGTGATTCATGTCTTTCGGTGTATCACCTAGTAGGATAGTTTGCTTACCGGTTATTTCCCTTTTAGTATTCCTTCTATCCCTTTTCCTATCCAGTTTACTTTCAAGCACAAGAAGCAAATTTGGG
>MU221472.1:389856-413219 GCA_018584345.1 Thuja plicata
ATTCTCAAAAAAAAAAAAAAAAAAAACCTAACAATTCTAAAAAAGGACCAAAAAATTAAGGCATATAAACGTAATAACGAAAAAATAAAAAAAACAATATATAAAGATAATAAGTAAAAACAAGGCAATTAAAAAAATATTAAATAAAAATATAAGAAAATAATAAATCATTAAATTAAAAAGATGCAATCCAATATATATATACCCTCAAAGAAATAAAACAAACCGCATATAGATACATAAAAAAGCTAATAAATAAAAAATAAAAACAAGATAATCTAAAAATAAATAAAAAATAATAATAACAAAACAAAAAATAAAAAGAATAAAACAAACCAAGGAATATATATGCATTAATTTATATAGAAACATATAAAAATAAATATACCATAAAAGAGAGAGAGAGAGAGAGAGAGAGAGAGAGAGAGAGATCCCAAAGGTAACAATGAGGGAGGGAGACTGGAAAGAACACATAAACAAAACAAGAGCAAGGCAAAGGAGGCTCAACTAAAGGAAAACAAGGGGCTGGAGAAAGAGACAAGATGGGAGAGAAGAGACACAAACACCAGCAACACAAGCCACCCACCCAGAGCAATGCAAGGGAGAGAGGCGAACCATGCAAAAGGAAATCAAAATGCCAAAGCAAGGCGAGGGAAACACCAAAGGGGGAAGGAAGAGGGGGGGACCAAAGAGAAAAAAGAAGGGGCTAAGAAGAGGGGTCAACATGAGTAAGATTCCTAATGGAAGACAACAAAGGCTGCCAGGAGTTACTTAAGCTCCAGCCATCATCACGATTAAGGTTGGAGGGGTTATTGCTGATGACAATCGCCTCTTTGAACTTCCACTTGAAGAAATTTTCCTCCTTGGACACAATTTGCGTATCCTCCAAGAAAATATGGTGCTTAGTGGAAGCAGAGTGCTTGGCTAGAGCTGATTTAACAACACGCTCGTGTTTGATGTCTGCGGCATGCTCTTTAATTCTAGTGCTGAAGGAGCGGCCAGTTTCACCTATGTAGGGAGTGCCACAAGAACACGTAACCTTATATACCCTAGACTCTGTAAAGACATCCCTAGAGTCTTTCAAAGAGGGAGTATAGTTCTTTAAGGTGGTCAAGGGCTTGAAGGCAACCCAAACACCTTTTTTGGCCAAAATCTTTGAGATCTTGTGGGAGATACCTGGTACATAGGGAATGGAAATAATTGGGGACACCTCAGGGAGAGAGGGAGGGGGATTGGATATGGAATGAAAGAAGGATCTAGCTTGGTAGAAGGCTCTAGAGATTTGTTTGTTTGAATAACCATTCCACTTGAACACACAATGAAGATGGATGAGTTCCTGGTCTAAATTATCTTTGTCACGAATCCAATAGGCTCTTGGAGCAAGGGTTTTGAGGATGCCAAATTTTTGGCTAGGATGGTGGTGAGAGGAAGCGTGAAGATAAATGCCAGTGTGAGTGGATTTATGAAAAGCCCCATGACCAAGAGAGCCATTAGGATTCTTGTGGATCAAGACATCAAGGAGTGATAACCAGTTGTCAGATTCAATCTCTTTGGTAAAGGAGATGCAAGGAGCAATCTTGTTGAGGTGTGCCTGAAACTCTTCCCATTTTTCAAGACCGTGAGGCCAATAGACATTGGTATCATCTACGTACCGTTTCCACCACTTAGGTCTAAGGGGGAAAGATCACAAGGCAATTTCCTCAAATTGCTCCATATATAAGTTTGCAATTAGTGGAGAGAGAGGTGAACCCATAGCCACCCCATCAACCTGTTCATAAATGACACCTTGGAAAGAGAAGAAGGTGAAGCGCAAGCACAGTTCCACTAGAGAGGTGATGCAGAGTGCACAGCGGTAAGGTAAATAAATCAAAATCAAAATCTATAAACTGACATCTCTTCTCAATTCACAAACAACTGAACTTAATTCATTGTGTAACTAACTATATTTGAGCAAAGAAATTCATATCTTTTGATATCTCTATGATGAGAATATCTACAAATTCAAAATACTAAACCAACACACCAAAAACTGTTCCTTTTGTACCTTGCGGGCTGTCAAAATTCCATATTATGGATTTAATGCTTTTAACATCACTCATCACCATCTTTCAACATTTCACTGATGCCAAATACAAAATGCGCAAACTGTTTCTTTGAAACTGTTCACCCTTTTCACAATAACCAATTTGCAAATCGAAACCCAAGTATGTGGATTGATGGCGGTTCCTTCAACTGTTTGAATGCATTCAAATGTTGTCAAGGAACCGAGCATTCATATGACTGAGGCATTATTCGATAGCAGTTAATAAGAAAACCCGATTCAAACAAAACATTAAACTTCTTCATGACATTCGATGCCGAAAACAAATTTAGAACCAGACCAAAACATAATTATTCGAAACCAATTTGCAATTGATAAAGCTTTCTAATATATTCTGTTCGTAACAATACATAGAATCAAGAGCAAAGAATCATAAATGGGAAAATGAGGAAACTACAAGATGTGAATAGAAAATTTAATTCTTTCTTTCATTACTCGGTCTTCATTACATCTTTTCTTCTCTGTATCGATACTCCCATTCTACTTTACTAATCTACTACTCTAACCTACCGTTCTCAGGTGTTACATAGTATATAAAGATCTGTCTCGAGAAGACAACCGATAACTAATTCTGAAAACTAACTTTTTAACTTCCGACACCCGACTCATTCTAATTCTAAATATATTAAAGATACTAGTAAAGTATCGTGGATTTGATAATGTCAACTTCACGATTACACAACCCTTATATTTATTAAATTAAAACACTTATGTCTAACCCCCGATTACATATTAAAATGACTAAATAAAACTAAGACGCAACCCAATCTATTACATGTTATAAAAATTAACCATTGAAAATGTATGTAGAAGCCCATATATTTGAAATGATTGGATTTTCAGAATGTGCCTGCATCAAAAGGTCTGTTGGATCTAACCTAACCTAAGATATATGATCTTGATTAAGCAGAAAAAGATTTATTTGACCTAGATGAAGAGGTATAAGATAACCTCAAGGGGTTATTCAGAAAAGGGGGAAGAAAAGTGTAAGTGTATGCAAGAGGATTGCATGGTTAATTGACTGATTGGCTTAATCTAGTAGAGAAGGCTGAGCAGAGAAGCAAAGAGTTGCAAGAGTGATTGTTTGACGAATTTCCAAGCAGATCTGGAGATTGAAAAGAGAATGGAGGCACTCAGTGAGTTAGCATAAGAGCTGAATTGTATTTGGATTTGCAAAGTAAGTTGTATGTATCAGATCACACCTGCTGATTAATTTTTAACCACTGTATCAGTTAAAATCCTTTAACCATGTTGACCTAACAATAATTGTATAAATCCTTTGAGAAAGGTGACATTCAGTTGGAATTTTCTAAGTCCTCTAACAAGGCCACTCCTGACAGGGTGATTAAATCCTTTAACCAGGTCACATTTAGCAATGTGTTTTGTAACCTTTAACAGGGTTGGCTCCTAATAGAGCCCACTTCAAAAGAGTGAAAATTTGGTAGCATTTTACTGGTGGTTTTTCCCAAATTGGGTTTCCACGTTAAATCATGGTGTCAACATGTGTGAATGTTTATGTTGTATTTTACTATTAAGTTTCTACAAGCGGATTACATTTGAACAGTATACTGCATATGTACGTTGTTGATTTATGCTATTGCTGCCAAGCAGATTTGGGTTGTTTAATGTGGTATAAAGTTTAAATTGGTACATCTAGACCTAAGGATAACTAAATCACCCCCCTCTTAGTTATTCTCAATTCATTCTAACAATTGGTATCAGAGCTTTGGTCTCTTGAAAATAGTTTGAAGGTACTTGGAGCAAAAGATCGGGATGTATTAAAAGGAGGTACCGAAGTTGAACAAAGATAATTTCCCTGCATGGCAGTGTTTGATGAAATTGCATTTGGCTAGTATTGGTGATTCTGCTAAGAACTATGTTGAACATGATTATGTAGCCCCCATTGCACCTACCATAGCTGCACAGTTAAGAGAAAATTAGGAACACAATCAAGCAATGTTGGAGATTGCATCATCACTGAACTATCATGAGTTTGAAGATATAAAGAACTGTACAAATGAAAATCAGATGTGGAATTCCCAAGCAACCATCTATGGAGGTGATACAAATGTCCTAAGAGTCAAATATGAAAGTTTAAGAGGTAAGTTTGATGAAATGAAAATGCAAGAAGGAGAAAATATAGTTCAATATTATGATAGGATAAAGGAAGTTGTAAATGCTATTAGAGGAGCTAAGGGAACCATTGATGATAACACCATTATGAGAAAGGTATTGAGGACTCTTCTTCTTGTATATGCTATTAGAGTCTCTGCAATTCAAGAATTGAGATGTACACCTAATAATAATTTGACTTTGGAAGGTTTGGTAGGCAGACTTACTGCATTTGAGATGTCAAATTTTGAAAAATACACTCCGCAAGCTATTGAATCTACATTCAAATCCCAGATGGTCCTTAACAAATCAAAGAAAGGAAATAAATGTGTGAACAGTGACAACGACACTACAAATGATGATTTGGAAGAACTTGAGGCACTTATGGCAAGAAGACTATCTAGAGGAAAAGGAAAATTCAAAGGTAAACTTCCTATCATTTGTTTTTCATGTAACAAAGTTGGTCATATTATTGAAAGATGTCCTAATAAGAATGACAAAGATGAAAGAAGAGACAACAAGTACAAAGACAAAAAGGATGACCGAGACTTCAGAAAGTATAAGGATTACAAAGACAAAGTTAAGAAAATGTGTTATATAGCTCAACAAGCTTCTGACAGTGAATCTGACAATTCTGATGAAAATGATATAGAAGTTGTGTATGTTGCTATGAAAGATGATTCTGATGATGATGAGAAAACTGCACTAATTTCCTATATGAGTAAAGGTGACCGTTGGATTATTTACAGTGGTTGTTCACATCACATGACTGGTGATAAAGATGAATTTGAGACCTTAGATCAATGTAAAGGTGGTTATGTTAAATTTGGTAATGATACACCATGTCTTGTTAAAGGGGAAGGATCAATTAGATTGACTGACAAGATCAGATGTGATGATGTATATTGGGTTGATGATCTTAACTATAACTTATTGAGTGTTGCACAGCTGAATACTTCTGGTTACAGAGTTGAGTTCCATCACATGAAAGCAAAGATCTATGATGCCAATGGAGAACTACTTGGAAGTGGAGAGAAAACAAAAAGTAACTTGTTCTATCTAGACTTAGCTGACGAGACATGCTTGTTTCCACAATATAATGATGTTTGGTTATGGCATAAAAGGTTGCATCATGTCAACTTTGATAACTTGGTAAGCATAAGAAAATTGAAAAATGTTAGAGGGATGCCTAAGCTAAAGAAACCTGAAAATGCAATGTGTAAGCAATGTCAATTAGGAAAAATGACTAAATCTAGTTTCAAGAGCAAAACTCATACTTCTGAGGACATTCTGGAATTGGTTCATATTGACCTTTTTGGACCTATTGGTGAGAAAAGTTATTGTGGAGATATATACTTTATTCTATTTGTAGATGATTACTCAAGAATGATGACTGATATGTTTCTTAAAGAATAATCTGATGCATTCTAGTTATTTAAGTGGTACTCAGAAAAAGTTGAAAAGGAGACAGGTAAAAGTCTAAAATGTTTAAGATCTCACATAGGAGGTGAGTTTATTTCTAATGAGTTTAACATGTTCTGTAATGACCAAGGGATAAAAAGACAGATGTCCGCACCTAGTACACCACCATAGAATGGTATTGCTAAAAGGAGAAATAGATTTATCATGGATTGTGCCAGAACACTAATGATGGAAAAAAATGTTGCACATAAATATTGGAGAGAAGCTATAAGTACAGAAGTCTATACCCTTAATAGAGTACAAGTCAAGAAAGGTACTAATGCTACACCTTATGAGCTATGGTATGGGTATGCACCTAATGTAAGCTATTTTAAATTTTTTGAGAGTAAATGTTTCATATTGAAGGATAACAGAAATGGAAAACTTGATGCTAAAGGTGAGGAAGGCATATTTCTTGGTTATTCAACTAAAAGTAAAGCATACAAGTGTTTGAATTCTAACACTAATAAAATTGTGGAAAGTGCAAATGTTATAATTGATGAATATGCAGAAAGAAATGAAGCTGAAAGCACACAAGAACGTGAAAGTTACAAATCATTTGTCTATTTGGATGAGGAAGATTCTAATGAATAACCTAAACCTGAGAAAGAAGTCGCCGAGCAACAGCTAGCACCTGCCGAATAACAAAACGAAGCTACCGAGAAACATGAGGTAATTGCCGAGCTATCTGATGGAGATGCCGAGTCATAGAATCAACTTGAATTGAACTTGAATGATCAATCTGAAGCAAAAAAAGAACCTACTCTAGAAAAGTATGTAAGGAGACACCATAAACCTGATCAAATCATAGGATCAAATAATTCTACAGTTATGACAAGAAGCAAGTTGAGAGAAGATACATGCTTGTTATGTGATTTTGAGCCTAAAACAGTAAAAAGATGCCTTAGACAATGAAGACTGGATACAAGCCATGAATGTAGAGATTGAACAGATTGAAAAGAACAAGACTTGGACACTTGTACCTAGGCCAAATAAAAAAAATGTAATTGGTACTAAGTGGGTATTCAGAAATAAGCTGAATGAACATGGAGAGGTAACAAGAAATAAAGCTAGAATGGTATGCAAGGGTTATGCACAAGAGGAAGGAATTGATTATGGAGAAACATTTTCCCTAGTTGCAAGATTGGAAGGAGTAAGAACCTTACTTGCATATTCAGCCTACAAAGGTTTCAAAGTTTATCAAATGGATGTAAAGTCAACATTTCTAAATGGGATATTAGAAGAAGTATACATTGAACAAGCTGATGGATTTGTTGACCCAAGCAAGAAGAACATGGTTTGCAGACTACACAAGGCACTATATGGACTGAAGCAAGCACCTAGAGCATGGTATGAGAGATTTCATAATTATTTTATAAATATTGGATTTGCAAAAACCAATGACAACAACAATCTGTATTTGAAGACAGAGCAAAGTAAAGGTACTTTATTGGCTGAAATTTTTGTTGATGACATTTTATTTAGTGGACAAGATGTGTTATGCCAAGCATTTACAAAGGAGATGCAAACTGAATTTGAGATGTCTATGTTTGGTGAGATAAAAAAAATTGTTGGCTTACAAATATATCAAATGACGAATGGTATCTACATTACTTAATCAAAATATGTCAAAGAGATACTAAATATTTTTCGAATGGAAGATTCAAAACCAGTGAGTACACCCATGGCTACTGGACAGAAGTTAACAAAAAATGATGATACGAAAGAAGTAAATCAAACCCTTTATAGGTCAATGATTGGAAAGCTGCAATATGTTGTGCACAACAGACTTGATATTGCACTGGCTGTTGGAATTATTACAAGATTTTCTACCAATCCCAAGGAGACGCATATGATGGCAGTAAAAAGAATTTTGAGATATTTGAAAGGAACAAATCAATATGGTCTGCATTACAAAAAGAATGACAAATTTGAACTTAGAGTCTATACTGGTTCTGATTGGGCTGGAAATTTGGATGATAGAAAAAGCACCACAAGTGGCACATTTCTTTTAGGAAAAAGATTGGTTTCATGGACAAGCAAGAAACAAAATTGCACCTCACAATCTACAGCTGAAGCCGAGTATGTGGCAGCAACAGTTAATTATTCTAATATTGTGTGGTTGAAGATACTACTAAAAGGTATGAAAGAGGAGATCACAGTACTAGTTGTCATATATTGTGATAACATGAGTGCCCTTAATATTTCTAAGAACCCTGTAATGCACTCTAAAACAAAGCATATAGCTATCAAGTATCATTACTTGAGGGAGCTAGTTCAACACAAGGAAGTGAGACTGGAATATGTGCATACTAAGGAACAATTAGTAGATATATTTACAAAAGCACTACCCAAGGATGCTCATGAGTATCTACGAGGTAAATTAGGGGTGATTCCCCTAACTGAGGCTAATTAGTTCAGAATGGTCCTGTTGCATCAAATGTTATATTTAGAATATTTGACACATTGATGCACAGGCAGTCACACTTTAGGATGCTTCCTAAAGCTGTGAAAGATAGACAAAGACAGAAAAGAGGATCAGTCATAAGCAAGATGATAGGAATGTAACATGATACATAGTTTAGAACAAAAGAATCTACATGATGAAGATGTCAACGTGTTTGGCATTATTGTCAAAGAGGGAGAGATTACCGACTGAAAAAGAGATTACTGAGTTTACTACAGAAATGAAAAGTGGGAGAGATTACTGAAAGAGGGAGTCTACAGATGAACAGAAATAGAAAGATTTAAGTGTGATTATAGACACAGAGGGAGAAATGTTTTACAAGATGAGAATCAGAATGAAGCTAAAGACATTAATGAAGATTTGTTCATATCAAGGAACACAGGCAGACTTTTTTGATTGTATGGTAACTATGGTTGGAAAATTATTGTTTTAAAGTTTAGTGTTGCCATCAATGCCAAAGAGGGAGATTGTTGGAAAGCTACAATGTAAACAATTGTTGTTTTGTCATTGATGTCAAACCTTAACTGGTGAGACTATTGCTATCCGTTTGAGTATCATATCTATTGGTTGATGAAGAATATTTGAAGGCAAGAATAAAAAGAAGACCAAGTGAAATGGTTGAGTTATGGGAAATCACAAGGGTACTTGATCATTTGGCACATTGGAAAAGTAATGTGTTGTTTATATTTTGATGAATGTTTACTAAGAAAATTTTATGTCGAGCGAAGTTTGTAATGACTGAGTGCTAGTAAATTGCCGAGGAAACCAGTGATGACCGAGCGAAAGACTACAGTGTTGGCCGAGCGTCAGTATTTTGGTAACTATTGAGATTTGAGATCTCTAGCCGATATAATTGAATTTATTGGGATATGTAAAGTTAATTGAGGATAAGAATGATTGGTCCACACTATTTAAATGCATGGGTAACCGTAATTAATGCATGGATCCAAGATTTAACTAGTGATTGCTTTGGAGAAGTAAATTAAATGTAAATGATGGAAGGTCCGTTGGATCTGACCTAGCCTAAGATCTATGATCTTGATTAAGCGGTAGAAGATTTATTTGACATAGACGAAGAGGTATAAGATAACCTCAAGGGGTTATTCAGAAAAAGGGGAAGAAAAGTTTAAGTGTATGTAAGAGGATTGCATGGTTAATTGACTGATTGGCTTAATCTAGCAGAGAATAAGAGAGTTGTGAGAGTGATTTCTTGACGGATTTCCAAGTAGATCTGGAGATTGAAAAGAGAATGGAGGCCACTCAGTGAATTAGCATAAGAGCTGAATTGGATCTGGATTTGCAAAGTAAGTTGTATGTATCAGATCACACTTGCTGATTACTTTTTAACCATTATATCAGTTAAAATCCTTTAATCAGGTTGACCTAATAGTCATTGTATAGATCCTTTGAGCAAGGTGACATTTAGTTAGAATGTTCTAAGTCCTCTAACAAGGCCACTCCTAACAGGGTGATTAAATCCTTTAACCAGGTCACATTTAGCAATGTGTTTTGTAACCTTTAACAGGGTTGGCTCCTAATAGAGCTCACTTCAGAAGAGTGAAAATTTGGTAGCATGTTACTGGTGGTTTTTCCCAAATTGGATTTCCATGTTAAATCATGGTGTCAACTTGTGTGAATGTTTATGTTGTGTTTTACTGTTAAGTTTCTACAAGCTGATTACATTTGAACAATATACTGCATATGTATGTTGTTGATTTATGCTATTGTTGTCGAGCATATCTGAGTTTTTTAAAGTGGTATAAAGTTTAAATTGGTACATCTAGACCTGAGGATAACTGATTCACCCCCCTCTAAGTTATTCTGAATTCATTCTAACAGAAGTGACAATAGAATATAATATATTTAAATATGATTATAGATTTATTGGCCCTAAAATACTATCTGAGGTCTTCCTGGTCACCAACGTTCGCTAACTGGTTACCACTAAATAATAATGAACTCAAAATTACAGAGTCACAGAATAAGTATCACTTACCTTTGCCTCAAATTAAATTGCAGTCGCTACTCGCCAAAGCAGTATGCAGTTGCACTCAAGAGTCTGAAACTTCGCTATCAATCAAATACTTTTATACTATCCTTATTTGACGAATTCGGTGGGAGGTATTAGGTCAAGGTATACAAATTTGGAGAAGCCCGCATAATTTTAACACATCTTTTGTTATTTGCGAGGTGATTATGTGTTGTCCAATATGAACGTATGATTAATAAAGCTGGTGAATTTGGGTCGGGTTGAGACACATGTCCACAAAATGCCAGGGGAATTTGGGGCCGCCTATATATATATATTGGTGAATATAGGCCATCCATTTGGGTTCATGTATAAATTATAGGCAAATTTTTAAAATTTACGGGGACCAAAATTAGATTCCATTGGTGATAATGTGTAAGAAAATTAAATAAAGCGATGGGCGATTGGCCTGGGCATTGGACCCAATATTAATAATTTTTGGGTGGTAGGGTGAATCTAATATATGAAAAAAAATCACCAATTTCCCGCTTGTCGACATGTGACATTCGCCAATTGGCGAATAATCGCCACTAAAGTTTTCATTGTTTGAACCAAGCAGTTTGTGTAAATGGAGTCATAGCTCATCATTCCACCATGGCACTTGTACAGGCTCTTGGAATGGGTGAGGTGAATCCTTTTACTATAAGGGTGGAGAAAGTTGGGCCCTGGAAAACATATTTGCTAATTTTACAGTGATGCTCTAGGTGAGCCAGAGATGCATGGCTAGGGATCACAGTGAATTGCAGAGGCAAAAGGAGTAATTGAAAGCATTGATTTCTTCAATCAAAGCATGTGGAGAGGAGGAAATGTGTATAGAGAAGCCCCAAATCCAATGGGAAGCTCTGGTGGTGTGTTCTTCATGATGAAAATCAAAACCTTGATGGATAGGCTCTGTGAATGGTGAAACCGTTAAATATAGGCTTGCAAATAGGAACCCTCTGTACGGATAGTTTGGGAAGGAAAGACCTAGAAAAACCTTTTGGTCTTTGAAAAGGGTGTCAAGATCTAGAGTTATTTTTTCATCTTGTTAAGAATAATTTCAAGTTATTTGCAGAAAGGTGCCTAATTAGGCCTAATGCTTGTAGCCCTATTTTGGTGAGTTTGGAGCAAGTTCTTGAACTCGTTTAGGGTTTCATTGCAAACTAAGTTGTTATGCATTGTGTGGGATGAAATTTCCTTGTTTGGCCCTTCCTCTCCATTGATGGATAGTGATAGCCTTATTGGATCACTTGGTGTGAAGAAGCAATTAGATGACCATGAAGCTTAAGATTGATTGAGTTAATTTCCTAGTTGGTGTTGACAAGTTGAAAAGAAGAAGGATTTTGTGTAGAGAATCCTTGGAAGATTAGGGTTAGCTAAGAACCATAATAGGCTAGAGAAGTGGCCTATAGGATACCCTAGGAGAAGATAGGGTTGGGAGAAAGACTTGTCATTACATCATATTGGTATCAGAGCAAGTTAAAGATTTGGGAGTTGGTGTATTTCTCTAAATACTGGTGAATTAGTAGGGGAGATTAGTATTGTGAATAATGCAGAGCTATCTAAGGAGATGGGTGGGAAAAAGGAGAAGAACGGACTCCTTGAAGAGGCCCTAAATGAAATGAGGATAAAGCTACAATAAGTATTTGATGCCAAAGATAAAGGCAAAGAAGCTGAGAGTAGTGAAAGAGGTAAAAAGATTGTTGAGAAAGATATCATCCCTGAACCAGACCCTGTTTTGAATGAGGAACCATTCTTGAAAGAAATAAAAGTCCTATTAGGAAAGGCATTAGAAGGCATACCATTATTTAGTGGAAAGATGGATATAGAAGCAGTAATGGAGTGGATTGAGGGGATGAAGAACCATTTCGAATGTGAAGGTTTCATTAAGGCACAAAAACTCAAAGTTGCAAAGTCAAGGCTCAGAGGATCAACATTGACATGGTGGAAATATCTACAAGACGAAAAGGTTATGATGGGTAAGCAACCTATTTCTAACTGGAAAGCCTTGGTGACTAAGGTAAAGGAGAACTATCTACCAGAGGACTATGAAATTCAACTTCATAGAAAGAGACAAGGTCTGAAACAAAAGCACTTGGATGTGGCCTCTTATATAGAGGAATTTCAGAAGTTATGCCTAAGGTCCAAGATTCAAGAAGAGGAACCTATCAAGGTAGTCAGATACTTGGGTGGTCTAAAGCGGAACATCCAAGAGGAGATAAGTTTGTGGACTCCAACCACTATTCAAAAGTGCCACCAATTAGCTCTAAAGGTGGACGAGAAGAACAAAAAGAAGGGAGACTCCAATCTCAAAGGTAGAGGTAGAGGTAGAGATCAAGGGAGTCATAGAGTGGTTATCAAGGCAGAGCTAATGAAAAAAGGAACCAAGGAGAGTCCAAATTGACAGAGAATGGTAATGAAACTACTCCAAGAGGGGGTTATACTAGAGGAAGAGGTACTCAAGGAGGTTCTAGTAGAGGAAGGGGTTCAGGCAAAAGAAAATCATACTTTGCAAGTATGAAATGTTACAATTGTGGCCAATTGGGTCACCCTACCTATAGGTGCCCAGATAAGCCCACTTCTTCCAACAATAGCAAGAGGATTACATATGCTCAAGAGGACACAACAAGTGTCAAAGCACCAGAGGTTGATCACATTGAATCAAAGATGAGAGAGAAATTGATGTTCAGAAGGGTTATGATTAGACAACCAGTAAATGATGAGCCCAAGCATAGAAGAGCACTATTTAGGATCAGATGTAAAATCCTTGGTAAAGTTTGCAAAGTGATAGTGGATTCAAGCTCCACAGACAACATAATATCAGAGGAAGCTATCAATAAGCTCAAGTTGACAAAGATACGTCATGTCAATCAAATTGACTTTGTACCTGGTGCATCATTGCCAAATAAGGCAGCATACAAGCTTACTCCAGACCAGATCCTAGAGGTGGCTCGACAAGTGCAGGAACTGTTAGATCAAGGGCTAATCAAGAAGAGTATCAACCCATGTGCCATACCACTGGTCTTAGCATCCAAGAAAGGTGGGTGGAGGCTTTGTACTGATTCTAGAGAAATAAATAGGATCACAATTAGGTACAGATTTCCAATTCCTAGGATAGAGGATTTGATGGACTGTCTTGAGGGGCAAAGTTTTTCACTAAATTAGACTTGAAAAGTGGATACCACCAGATTAGGATCAAAGAGTAGGATGAATGGAAGAAAGCTTTTAAGACTGTTGATGGGTTGTATGAGTGGAGAGTCATGCCATTTGGCCTCTCAAATATCCCTAGCACATTCATGAGGCTCATGAATGAAGTGCTTAAGGACTTCACAGGGATATTTGTGGTAGTATATCTAGATGATATACTTATATTTAGTAAGACAGCAGAGGAACATGTGAAGCATGTGGATATGGTGCTTAAGAGGTTGAAGGAAGAGAAGTTGTCAATCAACCTTGAGAACCATGATTTCTTCAAGTAAGAACTTGTATATTTGGGATTTTTTGTATCCCAAGGGTCATTGAAGATGGACCCAAGTAAGGTGGAGGCTATCCTAAATTGGCCCACACCAACCACAGGGAAAAAAGTCAGAAATTTCCATGGGTTAGCCCAGTTTTATAGAAAGTGTATAAGGGACTTCAGTGGTATTTGTGCACAAATGTTAGAAACCATTAAGGGTGGTCTAAAGACTAAGTTTAGATTGACTTCAAGAAAAGAGAAAGCATTTGAAATGTTTAAAAAACAAGTAGCAACACAACCTATCTTTAGACTCCCTAGTTTTGATATTCCTTTTACTTTGGAGTGTGATGCAAGTGGAATGATAGTAGGGGGTGTGTTAAGCCAAGAAGGTAGGCCAGTAACCTTCTTCAATGAAAAGATAAATGAAGCAAAGAAGAAATATTCTTCTTATGATTTAGAACTATATCCTTTGGTTCAGTCTCTTAGGAAGTGGAGACATTACTTATTGCCCAAATAATTTATGGTGTTTACTGATAACCAGGCCTTGAGCTATATAAAAACCCAAGAGAATCTCAGTAACATACATTTGAAATGGATGGAATACCTTCAAGCATTCACCTTCACAATAATGAACACGAATGGGCAATTGAACAAGGTTGCAGATGCCTTGAGTAGGAGGTTGCAAACCATTTAGGAAGTTCAGTTGAAGAGCATTGGGATAGAGAGTTTCAAAGACCTCTATAGGGAAGATGAAGACTTTGGTGAAGCCTATAAGGTATGCTCTGATTTTTCAGAATCACTTACATAGTAGATTTTCTGATTTTACCTTGAAAAGTGGTTTTTTGTTTAAGGGGAACCAATTGTGTGTCCCTAAGGGTTCCATGAGAGAAAATATCATTTAGGAAAAGCATAATGGAAGCTTGAGTGGGCATTTTGGTGTGAAAAAAACCCTAGAGTTAGTTCAAAGGTTTTACCATTGACCCAAGATTGTGAGAGATGCAACCAAGAATGTTGAACAGTGTGTAGTGTGCATGAAAGAAAAAGGAGGAGCTAGCAATGCAGGTTTGTACCAAACTTTTCCAATCCCAAATAGACC
Organism: Thuja plicata; assembly: GCA_018584345.1. Lineage (NCBI taxonomy): Eukaryota > Viridiplantae > Streptophyta > Pinopsida > Cupressales > Cupressaceae > Thuja > Thuja plicata. Next base: position 404,559 of record MU221472.1, read on the forward strand.
ATGGGAGTGTGTGAGCATGGATTTCATTGTAGGGTTACCTAAGACAAAACGTGGCCATGACAATATTTATGTTGTGGTAGACAGATTTAGCAAAATGGGTCACTTTATTCCTTGTAGGACTACAAATGATGCCAGTAACATTACACAGTTGTTCTTTAAGGATATTGTATGAATCCATGGACTAACCCTAAGTATTGTATCAGATAGGGATGTTAAGTTCATGAGCCATTTTTGGAAAACATTGTGGAGTAGATTGGGAGCCAACTTGTCATTTGGTTCAGCTTACCACCCTCAGACTGATGGCAGAACTGAGGTGGTTAACAGAGTGCTGGGTAACTTGTTAAGGTGCCTAACTAAGGAGTATGGGTAGACATGGGATATGGTCATTCCCCAAGCAGAGTATGTATACAATGACAGTGTTAACAAAGCAATAGGTAGAAACCCATTTGAAGTTGTTTATGGGATGCACCCAAGGAGTGTATGTGAGCTTAGAGACCTTGGAGCCATGGAGTATAGGAGTGGTCATGCCGAAGACTTCAATCAAACCATGAAGGAGATCCAAGAGTAGGTGAAGAAGACTATATTGGATTCTACCCAAAATTTTAAGGCCAAAGTAGATGAGAAGACAAAAGATGTTTAGTTTGAGGTAGGTGATTATGTCATGGTACATTTGAATAAGTCTAGGTTGTAGAAGGGGATGCCTAAAAAACTATAGATGAATAGAGTGAGACCCTGCAAGATCTTAGCCAAGTATGGGGCTAATGCCCATAAGGTGGATCTACCAACTAAATTGAGCATCTCATATGTCTTTAATGTGGCAGATTTGATAAAGTTTAAAGGACCTTTGATAGAGATGGATGTGAAGAAAGAAAAGGTTGGCAAGGATGTGGAACCTGATGCTTTACCTCCTAAGATGTAGATAGAAGAAGATAGGGTATTGGATTCAAGAGTTAAGAAGACTACCAAGCATACGGTGTACATGGAACACCTCATCAAGTGGAAGAAAAAACCTGAATCAGAGGCAACATGGATTGCAAATATAGATTTCAAGAATATGGGCATTCCTGAAGATATTGTGTCCACAGGAGTGATATGACTTTCCTTTATGGGGGAGTATGGGGTAGGAGCACCTAGGTAAGGCTAGATTGTAACCTAGGCTCCTAGTTTGATTTTGGGTTGCAGTGGTCTTAGCCAAGCCACTAGTGAAATAATAGGACTAGATAAGTCCTAGGGTGTGTTGATTTGGTTAGAAGACCTAACTAGATCATTTGATGTTAAAAAGTGATGATTTGTCCAAATTAGGGAAATGTTCCAAAGATGATGGAACCTTGGTTTTTATGCTTGTTAGAGTCTAGGAAGGCTAATTTGAGGTCTAATAGGCATGATAGTGCATTTGGATAAGTTTCATGGTGTGTTGACCAATTTAGAATGCAAGAATAAAAAAGTTGTAAAAATTGTCAATGTTGTCATTGACAACATTGACAACACTTCTTGCAATAATGCATCTTCAAGCATTTGGATATATAACTGTTGGAAATAGTTGGATTAGTGCCATGGTAAAATATATAAGGCCTCCCCTGACCTGTGTGTGGGGTGGGATGAAGTTTTTGAATTCAATGTACAGACTGTGTAACTGGGAATTTGGTTACAGTTGAGCATTAATTTTGTACACATTTTGGGTTTTAATGGATTGAAATCTGCATTTTGGATTATGCATGAGTTATCTTATGTAATTACTTGTTTCTTCATGTGAATAGTTAGTTCTTTTGTTCTTGTTTCATTTCTTTTGTAAATAGTTTTATTTTCTGCATTGTCGTTGGTCTGAACCAGGCAGTTTGTGTAAATGGAGTCATAGATCATCATTCCACTATGGCACTTGTACAGGCTCTTGGAATGGGTGAGGTGACTCCTTGTACTATAAGTGTGGAGAAGGTTGGGCCCTGGAAAGAATATTTGCTAATTTTACAGTGATGCCCTAGGCGAGCCAGAGATGCATGGCTAGGGACCCAGTGAATTGTAGAGGCAAAAGGAGTGATTGAAAGCATTGATTTATTCAATCAAAGCATGTGGAGAGGAGGAATTATGTATGGAGAAGCCCCAAATCCAACGGAAAGCTTTGGTGGTGTGTTCTTCATGATGAAAATAAAAACCCTGATCGACAGGCTTTGTGAATGGTGAAACCCTTAAATATAGGCTTGCAAATAGGAACCCTCTGTACGGATAGTTTGGGAAGGCAAGACCTAGAAAATCCTTTTGATCTTCAAAAGGGTGTTAGAATTTGGAGTTAGTTTTTCATCTTTTTTTGGTGAGTTTGGAGCAAGTTCTTGAACTCGTTTAGGGTTTCATTGCAAACTAAGTTGCTAGGCATTGTTTGGGATGCAATTGCCTTGTTTTGGCTCTTCCTCTCCATTGATGGACAATGATAGCCTTATTGGATCACTTTTTGTGAAGAAGAAAGAAGATGACCATGAAGCTTAAGATTGGTTGAGTTGATTTCCTAGTTGGTGTTGACAAGTTGAAAAGAAGAAGGATTTTGTGTAGATAATCCTTGGAAGATTAGGGTTAGCTAAGAACCCTAATAGGCTAGGGAAGTGGCCTATAGGATACCCTAGGAGAAGATAGGGTTGGGAGAAAGACTTTTCATTACATCACAAAGCAAGGTTGATGTTCCTGTGTTACCATATCGATTTCCTGAGCTTGTGAACCCTAGTTGAGTTTTTTGTGGGGTGGTAGAGCATAAGTGGATGGGGAAATTACATTCTTGAAAATGCAAATTATCTCCCCTCTTGGTCATGATTTTTGGTTATGCATGTTATTTAGAGGGTTTGGTATAGTTTTCCTCATTCATTAACTTTATATTTTCTCATTGTTTTGATGTTATCTAGAGGCTATCAAATATATAGATAACGAGACTAAATAACAAGAGTTCAAAGGTTTCTAGGAAGCCTAAGGATGAGAGTTTGAGGTTTTTCTAGGTGAAATATCTTACAGAGTTTTCCTATCTATGAATTAGGATTAATTTCATTAGTTTATTTCAATAAATGTTTCTATTATTTCATGGTAGGATCAAAAATTTTATATTCTAGAAATTTGGTCTTGAGTTGGGCATAGTTTCTACTGCATTTGGTGTTGCCAAATAGCTTTTAGATTTGCAAGTATTTGTGTGATTTATATTTTTGAGTGTCTGTAAACCCTTGCCAACCTTGAGGCTATATGTAATTCTTCATTTGTAATTATATTAAGAATATTTTTTAAGAAATTGGGGGAAGTTTTCTAGAAGTTGCAGTGGTTCATCTCTATATTTGTGATCCATATTTGGGGTTCTATTTGAGGTATTTTGTAGCAAAAGTATATTTCTCCGATCTGATGTATTTAGAAGACTATACAAAGAAAAACTCATGTCCAAATCAATAATATACATGCTACATTGGTTATATGGTAAGAAGAATGAGAATTTGATTGTGTATAGACGACATCGACATTCGATAGAATAGGATTTAGAGGACATCGACATTATTCTTAACATTTGATTGGCGTATAGACGACATCGACATTATGCTTTAACATTTATGTAAAATACTCATACCATAATAATTTATTGAATAGGATTTTAACAAAGGGAACACTGAGTTTTCCTGAATCTCTCAAACACGTGAATTATGGAGATTAAAAGCACTTTAACTGACTCATAGCCAACACTTGAAAGATACATGTTCTCTTATCTCTCTAAGTATGCATATATGTTGAAGTGTTTGTATAGGAAAGCCCACTCCTGCTGGTGGCTCCAAGAACAATATGTTGGTCACTACAAAGAAAACAAGATTATAAATATGGTTTGAGAAAAACAATTTAGGGGGAAGCAATTTCATAGCTGAGAAAGACACAAACACATGTGAATACGTTTGATCTAATCTCTTGATCTTACGACGTCATCATCTGTCGTCGGAATTCTGATGAACACAGGAAATGTTTAAAAATAAAATCAAATTTCCCTGTGTAATATTCGATGGAGCAAAAGAAATACCATAGCCATTGGAAATGGTTAATCAAAAATTTACCTTAAATGTATTAGTGTATATCATAATTAGGAAATGCAAGAGCTGATGGAAAGCCAATCCCTTAGAGAACATGGAGATACAACACAAGATTTCTACATGATAGGGAATAACCTATTCCTTACTTGTGACTACCCTTCCCTAGCCCTGCGTAGCTATCGCTCTTTTCCTTCAGTTGGGCTCCTTGCATCTCATTACAAAAACTCTCATTCCAACCTTATCAAATACAAGCACAAAAAATTGAAAGTAGACAAGATAGGCAAAATTGGATCGCTCCAGAATCAGAGAATGCACCCAAGATAAATCCCAAGAAATTTGTCTGCATTACAATCAATCTCATCGATTCTGAGACATCCAGATCTAGAAAGATACTCCTGCAACAAGAGAGCTACAAGAAGCACATCATCATTATCTTTTGAGTTTTCCCTTCAACTTGTGACATGAGAATGAGTCCATTACAACTGTATATTATTGGTAATAATAATTGGAAACTGCAATTATGGAAACACCTAACACAATTTCATCAGGCAATCTTTAAATGTACCTATACTAAATATATCACATATTTTTCTTTTCTAATAACATGTCTAACAGAGCTTCCTTCAGCCTCAGAGCTCACAAAAAACAATATCCAGTAAGGCCAGTACCTAGATCCATGATTCTTCCTTCTTAAGAGTAATGATCAACTGGAGTAATATTTTACCTTGCAAAGTTTAATCATCATATTCTACTGGTGTAACAAGATTTAATGCTCTCCCTAACAAGACTCGGGAGATAGGCCTCGACAAACCAGTAAATTGACACTAAAAAACACAAACAACAACGAACATTAAAGAGATTCCAATGTTATATGACAATTTTTTTTTAAAAAAACTACATTTCCCTTGCTCATTTCTAGTATCAGTCTAGATGTGCAATGATTTTATGGGTTCCTTTTTTTCCTACACAACTTGGCTATCTTTTGTTTTATTAATTCATGCATTCAGGCTAAGTACCATGCCACGAAGGACCAATCAATGTATATCCACATTTTTATTTTTATTTTGTTAAATTTATACTTTTTAAAAAAATTAAATTAAATATTATAGATAGTTGAAATAAGAATATTTCTTAACTTAATTTCTTTTTATTAAAAATATATATAATTTTTAACTCAATAATACATTAAAATTAAATTGAGATAAATATTTTACTTTTTATACAATAATTTAGGTATTTAAAAGAAAAAAAATGAAATCATTTTGTTTCTAGATTTTGATAAAAAGATGAATTTCAAAATTTCATTTTGACTTAGAAAATCTTTAATAATATTTAAAAAAATTATAAATTTGAATAACATTAAATTTTAATTATTATTATAGTTTAAAAGAAAAATATATCTATTTAATTAATTAAAATTATAAAAAAATTAATTTGCCATTTTATTGTTTAAGTTTTTCATTATAGTAGACATTAGTACCTTTAAATCTATATTTCATTATTTATAATTTTATAATAAATTCATTAAAAAAATTTAAAATATTATACATTATTTGGTATCTTCATGTGGGGAAAAGATGGATAGGGCAGATTTTCCTCTTCTGATATGATCTCATGCATTAATAAAAGCCGAGTATTTTATATGTTAAGCTAATTTACCTTGTTCGCTACATTTACTTATTCGAAGTGATAATCTTCAATTGTCTATTTGTATTTACACTATCCACTCTACTTAAATACACAGATTTGGGAGTGATTTAGAGTGAATTTATAAATATATTTTCCAGATTAATAAATCATTAAAAATGAGCTATCCAATATGTACCTTTAAAATAAAAAGGATGTCCACAAGTGAAAAATGTGAAATATAAAGACATTCATTCGAAGTAGATTTAATTGCTTGGAAAGGCCATCTGTTATTATCATCTTAGGTCAATCAAACCCAAGTTTGATGCTTTATAGATTTTTCTTTTTGAAAAAGGAGATTACAAATGGGTGAACAACGTAGGCAAGGCATTGTTTGACAAACGGTGTTGATGGCTGAGAATATATCAATGAATGTCTCCATAGCCTATAAGCCTTTAGCTAGCTTTGCAACGTCCAATCTATGCAGACTTAAATCTATAAGAAAGGGGTCATGAAAGAGATGGATGGATAGAGAGAGGGAGATATGTCTAGATGGAGTGATAATGTGTCGTGACGTGTGGGGGGAGATAGGGTGTGTGTGTGTGTGGAGGGAGAGATATGGATAGAAAGAGCGAGAGGTGCAGAAGAAAGAGAAAGATATAGTGTAAGGATATAGAGAGAGGTGTGGAGATGGAGATTAAGAGGAAGAGGGACATGGCGAGGAGAGGGAGAGGGGGGAGACTGCAGATGGAAGATGCAAATATTTAAAAAAAAAAAAATAGAGAGAATGAGAGGGAGAGAAATATAAGGATACAAATATAAGTAGAAAGTAATAGAGCGAGAGGTAGAAATGGGGAGATATATAGGCATAGTGAGTGATAGAGAGATGACAAGATAGAGATACATATAGAGGGAGAGATGGGAGAAGAAATATAGAGATGTAAAGATTTAAAGGTATAGGAAGGGGGTGATGGAGAGAGATGGTTGGATAGATATATAGATGAATGATTCGTAGGCCTTGGCATAACCTTAGGGTATCACAATTTGCTGATTTAGGAACCAACACAACTAATTCGGCTTGAGATAATAAAAACTTCCCAAAGGAGTCCCCAATACAATTCAGAATGCCAAGATCAGTTAATTCATATGGCATATTAGGAAGGTTAAACCAGACAGGTAGATTTTTATTAAAATCCTATGAAGGATGATAAAAGGGTTTCCTAACCAAAAGATGTTATCATCAAGTATCTTACACTTCAAGAACTTTTAATTCAAACAAAATGAAAAAAAAAACTTAGAAGCAAACAATTCCATTGCATTTCATATATCACCTAAAAACAAATTAATAAATAATCGTCAAATATTATTATTTGTGAGTCAAAATTTTCCTTTGACTTCTAACTATCTAAACTAGAATTTTATTAAAGAAAATAATATCATTATAAAATATCTTTATTTACAAAGAAAATTGTTACTCTATCTCCGTATTTTCCCAATTTTAAATTAATTTTCACCACCCAACCCATGAGATTTCATTGTGAAGGAATTGAGGGCAAATAAAAACTGTTAGGGATGTGAAAATAGAACGGGGAACAGTGGACGACAGAAACAGCAAATATGAAAAGGAAAAGTTGAAATTTAAATGCCTAAATCGACATTCTATGAAACATTTTTAAAACTCACTAATTCGTCAATTCTTCCAACCAGACCCTTCATTACGGAGCTTAGAAAATTCCCCCAACCTTCTCGATGCCGGTAGATTTAATGTGTACAAAACATTATAGAAAATTGTCTTGTGCGGTAGAATCTGTCAGCAGACAAATGCTACCTAACAAGATAATTTTAAAATATTTATTGATTAAATTTAAATTTATGTCACAATTGTTTTGGGTTTTGAACTTAAATTAATAAATGTTTGAAAGTTATCTTGTAGAATCTGTCAGCTGCATAGCCAATTCCCCATTTTTATCGTCTTGCATTGTAATGTCAACCGCATTACAACCGTCGATTTAAGGTTGTTCAGCGATTTCCTAGAATCGCGTACACACCGTCGCAGAAGTTTCCTCCTTCAACATCGATTTTCGGAAGCCAATAGTAAAGTGGCCGACAGCAATTATACATTCATTCCAATCTTTCTAAAAGAGGGAGATTTTGTTCAGTTGGTGTAGCGATGAGATGAGGTAAGATCAGACTCTGCAACACTGCCATTATCATCAGCAGCAGGAATGGAGGACTCTAGTGAAGAAGAAATGGAGTTATGCGAAGAGGAGGAAGACAGTGAAGAAGAAAGCAAAGGTACCTACACACTACAAACTAATTTTTATGCAAATTCTGTTGTATATTCCTTTTCCAATTCCCTTTACAGCTATGTATATCTGTGGTTGAGGAAAGTAGATCAGATCTTTGGGCTCTGATTTCAGATTTATTTGCCGGAAAAATGTTAGCGGTTAATTGGTTGTCGGTTACCATATTACATCGATTAGCTAAAGTATTAATTTTATGCCCAAGAGAAGGTAGGGAGTAGTGATATTTGCAGACGTGCCCAGATCCAGCTTCTCATTTCTTACACTAATTATTAAGAAATGGTCTTTACCTATCATGTGTGTTATATATGTCTTCAATTACCCTTTGCAGCACATCTTTAGATTCAGATTTTATATGACTACCAATATTAATAGTGTGTTTTTAAGTGCATGGTTTCATCCTTTACATGAATCTCATTCTTAGTTTCAAGTTTCCACAATTTATTGTTGAATTGACTTCCAACCTCTCGTTAAGAAAATGGATTTAGACTAAGTCTCTTATGCTTCTAGATTCAGATTTTATATTTGACTCTCAATATTAATAATGTTGTTTTTTTTTTTTTGTTTTTTTTTTTTGAAGTGGAAGGTTTAATCTTTTACATGAATCTGATTGTTAGTTTCTAGATTGAACGGTTTAATGTTGAATGGACTGTCAAATTCTGGTTAACTAGGAAATAGATTTAGGGTAGTTTGTGATG
>MU221473.1:0-29252 GCA_018584345.1 Thuja plicata
TTAATATTCTACTGAGTAAAAGCATTTGCATTTGCTAGCTGTGGAATATGATTCATCATAATTACTTGCCTGTGTTCAATGTTTTTGCTCGCACATATGATATCAATGTTATGATATAGATTTAGCTATTTAACTTCTCATGTATCAGTAGGGAAAACATGTGAATGCTGTCATGTGGTTTTAACCTGATGAATGCTACCTTGTTTCAATAGAGTTAATGATTATGTATCTAGTTACGCCCTTTTTCTGTTGTTCAATAAAGGTTGGGACCATCACTTTGAAAATAATGTTGTTTAGTAGTAGAAATAATGGGGCATAGAACGGTAACCACCTTCTAAGTAAGAATTTAATATATTATAAGATTTTAGTGTAGACAGTTCTCTTGTATTGGCTATGAACCAAAAGTCAAATCTTAGGGAAACTGAGTGTGATATTAAGTTGAATTGTTTGTAACAGTGTGCTTTGTGTGAGAAACCCTTTTCAAACCTCTTTGGAATTGTCTTTAATTACCTAATCATCTTGAAGTCTAGATGAATTCTATTCTTTAGAAAGATTTTTTTGGTCTTTGACGGAGGATGTGTCCAATACAACACATACCAGGTCTGGATATTTAATCAAGTATGCCTCATCTGTTTCCATACTCTTGTCAATAGAAAAATTAGCTGCATTACTAGTTTGTTATCTACAAAATTGAAGCTAAAAATATAAGTAAGTGGATTGACATAAGATACATCAAGCTAGCATTTGTGTCGACATCATTGCTGCACAGCCATTTTTTTTTTAATTCTATCTTGAATTCGTTGCCATTGCGACGTTTACCTCCAGAATTATGATGGGGTCGCTGTATTGGCGATGCCCAAATACTGTCACAGTTGCTTGGGTGTTCGTCGCCATTGCGACATATACGCATAGAATTATGACAGATTTGCTGTATTGGTGACACCCAAATGCCATTGCAGTTTCTTTGGGTATACGTCGCAATTGCGATGTATACACATAGAATTATGATGAATTTCCTATATTGGTGACGCCCCAAATGCCGTCGTAATATCGGGCAAGCGCATCGTAAGTACTTTGGTATTTGTCGCATGGTGACGCTAATATAAGGAATTGCAACGGGGTTGATGTCACAATGAAGGGGCTACATAGCGATGGATTGAAGTTGTAATTGCGACGAAAAAGGAAAGACGTCGTATTTTGCGACTAAAAAATAGCAACATCTATTACTGTCACAATTGCAACACATGGTTGTCCCAATTGTGACACATAGCCGTCGCAAATCGACCCCAAATGTATTAGTGCTAACTCTATGCTTCATCTAAAGCAAGAGTCTTATCAAATCAGTATCAAATCCATCCAACTCTAAGATCAATAGAAATCAAACTTCTTCCCTAAGATTATCATTTTTGAATAACCAAAACCTGTTAGAAGAGGTACTACCTTTTCTCTAAACACATCAACAATCACATCATGTCACGTTGTCAAAGAATTTTTCAAGATGTCTCTTCCATACTCTTTTGGTCGGAGACCAGTAACTTAATATCAAACAAGAAATAACTCAGATGACATGTACTTTAATCCATTTCCTCCATATGAAGAAGGACAAGAACCCAACTACTATGATGAAATATACCATTTTGTCTATTCAAAAATTTTCCCCAAGTTTGCGCATGAACAAATTAAAACTAATATCCTCATGCAACAAATGCAAGACCTAAAAACTCAACTAAATGATCTTTAAAATCAAATTCAACCAAATTATTACACCATAGAGGACTTATTTCCCTACCCTACTGGCTATATGCCTCCGATCACATCACATTTGAATGAACATCCTCCGATTTCCTTAAATCTACCACCAAGTATTTCCCAATCAAACACAATTGTGAAAATGTCATCCTTTGGACATCAATCAAGAATAATCAATAAGAAACATATTGTACCACATGTTTAATCAATAAATGCTTCACAACATGAAAACATCAATGTGGTATCACCAACAAGACTGCTCAAGCAAAAAAATTCCAATCTAATCCTTTTAATCGTTTGCATGAGAAATTGGCTCATAATCATCGTCTTATTGTTGAACAAGGTCAAAATCATCTTCCCATTTCTATCAATGGTACATTCCAAAATAATCACACCAAGGATGCATCCCTCTCCCATGATTAAGTTGTCCCTCAAGAAGCCTCAATATTTCTCTCTAGTCCTTCATCTCTTGAAGCATCACAAGAGCAATCTTTGTCATTTGCATCAAATGATATATACAATTATGAGACCTCCCAAGGGCTACCCACAATTGATTTCCAAGATAATCCCTTTTCTTGATACAATTCCCCTCTACAACCCAGTTGTCCTAGATCAAATGCCACCATATGTTCCATTCCCAGAAAAACCTACTCCAGAGAGTTCCATTCAAAGTCCTTCTCCCTCTTGTGAAAGAATTGAAACCTTCCCTAAATCTCCCATACATATTATAATTGATACCCCATGTCAATAGAGTGATGCAAAGCATGAAGAGACAAATTCTAAAGAAAATCATGATCAATATCCCAACAATGACCAAATCTGTCCAATTGTTTACCAAGAACCCAACTTGCTAGAGTCTCATGAAGATTCTACTGTCCTTGTCCATCCTATCCAAGACGATCCTCTTCCATATCAAGTGATGAAAGTCATTCAAAGTATTATTAACCCTCCTATTACTGAGCAAATTCATGTCACCCCTTCCATTATTCATGATGATGCTATTCATAATCAAGAGAAAACTACCCTTAAAATTGAGTCAAATGATCCCCTTCCAAGTCAAGATCAAAGTATCCCTTCACCTTCATGTCCACCAAAAGATCCCATCATCCGCCCACATCCTTATCATGAGCCTACCATTCCTTCATCTCCATGTCCTAATCCTCCATATTCTCCATAAGATCCTATCCTACCAAATGATTCTATCACTACTCCTATTCCATTGCATGATCCCATTACTCCTCCTTATCCCTCTCATGATCCCAATGCATTTGCACAAGTTGTTCATGAACCCCATACATGTCAAATGGATTCCTCTACTTCCATCTAGTCTAGTCCACTTCATGGTCTTATTGTTTTTTCCATATCATATCCACCTCAAAATAGACTCACATCTTGTAGAAAGTATCCTACTGGTCAAAAGCATTATCAAGTCAAAGGGTTAAACCTCCATGAACAAATAATATTAAAACCCTTCCATATCAAAGAAAATTGTGATGGTTAATGGTGCAGGAGCACCCATGGGTTGGTAAAACCAATCCTATGAAATGTTGTTGTGTGAATCCCTTTGAGTCATTTTGTATATTCCATAAGGTCATGTTGACCATAGTGTGTGAGTACAATAGGGCTTAGGGTCTGGTTAAGTCTTAAGTCCTTAGAAAGTTGCAATTAGGGGCTAAAATGGTGTAAAGCCTCCTGATTGGTTAGAAGATATGATGATGTTAGCATGATGTCATTAGCACTTGGAGATGTTTAGAATAATTTTTGACCCAAGATAGTATTCTAGAATGAGGTTAAATTAGTTCAAAATCTCATTTGCATTAACTTGTGAAAAAGTGCAAAAGATGTAAAAAGTTGCTCAACAACTTTTGCAACATTTAAAAGCTGCTTGGACAACATTGTCCAAGTTTGAAAAAATGATGGATAATTTCCCTAAGTTGAAACCAAAGGAATGGTTTTCCCATTTCAGACATTTGATTATCTAATCCCAAAGTTAGACACCAATTACAGTACAAATTTTGATTTTGAAGAATACAGAGAAGTGTTGCTTTTGTGTGCATTTAGTTAGTTATTGAGTAACAGTAGATTGAATATGGATTGAATTAAACACTATGTCTTGTGCATGAATTAGATTAGTTGTTTTTATTTTTTTTCTACTATTGGTTTGGTTTTTTGAAGTTCTTTAATTAGTTTAGTGTAAATATTTGTGTTCTGCACTGCTCACTGGTTCGAACCAGGCAGTTGTTAAAGATGGAGACCTAACTCACTATCCCACTGTTCAATCTATATGGCATCTTGGGGATAGTGAGTAGAATCCATGTACATAATGTGTATAGGATCTTGTGCCATCAAATTTAGAGGAAGAAATTTTAAGGTCTTGCCCTAGGCGAGTAATTTGTGAGCCCGACTAGGGAAGACACTATTGCAAAGTTCTTTACTTGCAGGGGTGTGAACTAAAGACCCAATCAACTATTGTGAATTGAATTTTGGAGTATTACAAATAATTTGTGAGGAGAAGGTTGTACCAATCCAGATTGGAGTCTAAAACATGTAGACTAGCCAAGAAGCCAGTGAAGTCCTAAAACCCTCCTAAAACCACACATTTTGGGTTAGGGAATTCTACAAAAGGATAGAACCCTAAGACCCCAAAAATCCTTTAGAGGTTGGAAAATGAACCAAGAAACCAAAGGAAATTTGCAGGGTCCTTTGGAAAATAAGTGGTGTAAATCCCTATTTTCTTGGATTAGGAGGCCTAATATGGCTACTAGCCATTAAGTCTGTTTTGAAGCCAATTGAAGAAATCAACTAGCAAGATGAATCAACAGGGAATCCTAACACCTCTAGTTGATAAAATTTAAATGTATAATAACACCTCCTCGCCTCTACAAGAATACTTTAAAATATTGGGAGTGGAAAGTCTTTAAGTGAGTTTAAGGGCTAAGGAGTAGGAAGCTAGTAAGCACCAAGTAGAAGTTATGACTTGGTAGTTCTTTCTTGGTAGTTGGGTTGGACAAGGAGAATAGGGGATCAAGAAAATTGTAGTGATAATATAGGTCAGAAGGTGTGTAGGGAAGACACCTTATAGTCTATGGAAAGATTGGGAGCATGAGCTTGTGATTGGCTCATCCAACCTCCCTATCAGTTATGGCCTCAGTTACAAAACTCATTCTAAAGATATTAGTGTTTCTTCCAAATACAAATCCAAATGTATACCTTCCCCTTTAGCAATTTCATCCATATTAGGTGCATATATTCCTCCATCCACTATCTTACAATCCACGTACCCATTCCCACATGAAATTCAACAAAGGCAAACATCTTGGAGAACCTTCCACCCATCTAAAAGGTCTCCGTATAATTAATATCCATCCTCCATATAATTAATATCCATCCATGAATTACATTACTTTTTAAAACAATTTAGATGCCAAAGATAAGCTCCATAAGTCAAGTAATCCACATACAGTCAAGGATCAATGTGTCCAATCTAATCGACATGTAAAACCAAATAAAAATATGATCCAAAAAGAAAAACAAGTATCCAAAAGTCCACAAAGGCCCCTTGAGAAAAAAATTAAGTCAAAAACAATATGGGTTCTTAAATATCTTGTAGGAATAATGCATTCCAAGGAATCACAAAAGAGTAAAAACTCAAAATCCATGTGGATTCCTAACCGGTTTCTCGAAGCACGTTATCCCAAAGAAAAATCCAAGTTGGCATCCAAAATTTCTATCCCTCCATCTAAATATTTCCCACCTTCCAAATCCATTTTGGGTCCTTATGTCCCAAAATTCATATCCATTCCTTGATCAAATCCAAAATCTCCTTTTTCTCCATCACTCCATCACCCCTCAAGGTGTGTTCCAATGTTGACCTTTTCACCCTTTCCATCTAATCCTACATAAGTCTTCCAATACCCCATATATTATTTGACTCTTATGTTCCATCCTTCCATCCATCCTATCCAATCCTTTTCATAAACCTTTATCCCACTTCATCCAATCATCCCTTTCATCTCTCTTTGTCATTACCCTACCAATGTCTTTGAACATACACCAAAATCTATGGTCCATTATTTCATATCTTTCAAAAGCACTATCCAAGGAAAAAGATGCTTTATTCCTTCTTCTATGACCTATCACGAGTATATCATCTTCCAAAAAGTATAAAAAGTATAAAAAAAAATTCATTGCCTTGATGAAAACCTGGAAAAAAGGTGTCTTGGTAACACAAAAAAAAAAACAAGAGAAATAATTTCATCTAATAATGAAAACCTGGCAAATAGACGCTTTGGGAAAGTACCATGATGAAAACCTTGCAAACAGGCGTCATGTGTAATTTATGAACTTGTGGAATTCCATACTTGGGGGAAGGTTTCATCCATATTTTCCCATCATATCATAGCCCTTTCATTTCCTCCATTACCCTATGTTCCTCATATCCATTATCTTATCAACATCCATATCTCCCATTTCCCAACTTTGACCTTGACAAGGCTAGGAATATCCCTAGAAGCATCACATGTCCTATCTGTTTCATGTTGTCCACATCCCTTTGGTCCATATCACTTATTCTATCCATGTCCCTTTGGTCCATACCCCTTATCTTGTCCACATCCATTTGGTCCATATTGCCTATCTTATCACAACCTTCAATCCATTTCCCTTCACCTTGTCCATTCTCGATCTTGCCTTCCCTATTCATGTCCTATCATTATCATATCCAAATCCCTTTTTGATCTTGATAGAAAATAAGGATGCAAAAATGTTAAATATTTTTTCAACATCCTCTTGACATGTCCACTCCTATAAACCACATGCTAATCAAAGCATTTTTTCATTACCTTATCTTGTAATATCCAATCCCTAAGCTTGGAAAAAACATGTTATCCCATCCCGTGGATAGTCCTTGGCATCCAAACAGCTTCAAGACATACTAAGACACCTTTTGCTTGAATCCATCTACCATTCCATCCATCAATATATAATTTCCTTGCCATGATAGACACTGGGGCCAACCTACAGTCCTGAAAAAATCCCTATAAATTTCAAAATGTCCTTAAAAATCCCTAAAAAATCGCATAATATCCCTAAAAAGAGTAAAAAGTCCTTAAAAATCCCTAAAATTTTGCATAAAGTCCTAAAAAAATAGTCAAAAACATCTTATCAATCAGTTGGAAATGATTTGGTTACATCAATCATGTTGATCTCAATGAACTATTCTTTCTTACGAATTTTCTTCTAACTAAAAAATGCATGTACTCAGATACATCGTTTCATTTTAGGTTTGCATTCATTTATTTCATAATAAAAAACAAAAAACATGTGCATATATTGCATAAAATCATCATTATAGATCATATAATCAATGCATCCATCATCAATGACATCTTAACTCATATAGAAATGCAGAATCATCGTAGAGAATGTAAAAATACATAATCATCATAAGGAATCAAACATCATACATCCATAGGTACATGTTTCATCATCATAGGAAAAGTAAACATCATACACCAATATGTTTGCATAATCAAAATCATCATCATATGAATAAAGCACATATAATCACATCATCATCATGTAGAGTTGCATCATCATATAGAATAAGGATATAGAAAGGAGTGTACATCACATCATATAGAAGCGTATCATAAATACAAATATGTATAATAATGCCGCCAAAAATGCATCTCATATATCTTTTGTGTCCGAGTACAATAGGAGCTCACAAGCTTTATCAAAACTTAATAATGTGTACAATAATGATACAACAAAATGATGTAATGATATAGAAAAATGTGTCAACAAATTCTCCCCTCACCCTCACCTCCAAGATGGAGAGGGGGTGGCATATGTGATCCTATCCCATGCTGCTGCACAGGATCCTTTGGTGCCTCTTGACGAACTCTGGATGGCTGCAATGCAAAAGTACTACCTTGGGATCGATGAGATCTGCTAGATCTATAAGAGACAATGTAGCTCAGAACACACTCATATGTAGAAAAACACTCTCATAATTATTTTGCCAATAATTAATCTCTCTCTGAGCCTCCTAACTCAATCTCAATAGCTACTCCATGAAATCCATTAGAGAAAGATCTTGTACACTATCCAGATAGGCTCTCACCTCTACGCGAGCTTGTCTCTCCCTCTCCTCTACAACTATCGCTCTCCTCTCTACCTTTGTTACCCATGCCTCCAATGCCTCCAGTCTAAGGGTGAGACCCTCAACCTCATCAGTGAGTCACTAAACTATCCCACAATCATCTTGCACCTCCTCATCATGGCCCCCCTTCACCTCATCTATCTCCTCCTCTCCCTCACTCTCACTACCACTGTTGTTTCTACCATTGGATCCCGATGAGGTGGATCCACTACTTTCACCCATCCCCCCATATCTCTCTTTGACCTCCTCAATCAAAATTTCCTTAGTGCATCTCTTAACTCTCCTTACAAGATGCGGAACCTCCTCCAAGGCAATACTCAAACTCACCCTCCCCCCATCCCTACCACAAAATCTCCTAGAAAATCTCCCATAATCCCTCACAACTCATACACTAGCCCTACCATCCTCATCCCACCCATCCTCATCATCTCCTCTTCCTCGACCCCTATCTCTTTCATGACCTTTATCTCCTCTTCGGCCTCGATATTGTCCTCTATCGGGGACAACCTCTATCTCCTTGGTCATGTCCTCTCTCTCCTCTTCCTTGCCTTCCTCTCCTCATAATCACTCTAGTGATTGGCTGGGTGATATCTATCAATGGCATAGGATGGTGATCCACCCACCAAGCATCAAACTGAGGAGTTGTGCATGCATCTATAGAGTGATCAAAACATCAATAAGCATCCTGTCATATAAACTATTATTAACCATATGCAGTGTATATCTCGAAGGGGTGGATCACCATGTCCATGACACTAGGAAAAGTCCCTTGAATTTTTTATGAGCTACATGGGTATGGATTATAGGACCCAACACAATTGTATCCCTCAATCTATGTGCAAAGTATGCATAATAATCTGTCACATCCAGTCTCTCGTCGAACTGCCTCAACACCCTATCAATGTTGTGTTGATCAATCATATGTGCATGCTTAGTAGTACACCCAATAAGGAATCTCCTCTGTTGACATAAAGGAAGATGTGCATCCTTGCCATCCCACACGGGATATGATATATATGGCCTCCAAATAAAATAGGGAAACATATTAAGTTGCTGCCTCCAACACATAGTATGTTCTAGGTGAGACTAGACAATGGATACCTCATACAAGAAAATATAAGGCCTCCCTATTGGTAAATCATGAGAAATAATTGGTCTAAAGATAGCTATATACTCCCATGTTCAGATTTGGAGCAACATAATCCCACATCCAATAGACTTACCCCCTGGTAAGCCACATAGAACATGTAGAAGTACATATGGGAAAGCATATAGGGACCCCAAGCATACATGGTATGATCCCTAACCATACTCCTCAAGACAACACCCCGACCTACAGAAAACCCATGTTTCTTACGGTTGGGACACAATATCCTGGACATATCAAGCTACCTAACAAGGTGGTTAATTTATCTAATCCTTGACCAAATCTAGACCATAGCATATCATAGGGATCTGATATCCCTAGGTCCTCCTCTCTTGAACTAGTCATCTCACAGAGTGCTGCAAGGCCTGGTCATGAGTGAACTCAACTAGAGCTCCCTGAATCGGTATCTAGAGGATGTGATATATATCCTTGAGGGTGACCATGCACTCTTTGATAACTAAGTGAAAGGTGCATGTGTCAGAATGCCACCTCTCTAGAAGATTTGAGATCAGACCCCTATTGGTCATGATCTCTGACATATAGGCGATCCAGTATAATCCCAACTGTCTCAATATACTCCTCTTATCCTCATAAAGTTGAAAGTGATAGACCATACCTGGTGGCCTAGACTCTTGGCATCAAACTATGTCATAAACCAACTACGAAACTTAATCAGGTGCATTGCATCAGCCAATTGATTGATACAATCAACTATCAGAATGTACTAAAAACCTATCAAACATTTTTTACAATCAATTGTGAAACTTTTATTTCATTTGCGAAATTTTTATAACACATGCGAAACCTTTAAATAAAATGTGAAAGGGATTAAACAAATGTGAAACTGAAATGAAAAGTGTGGTAATAAACGATTCATATGTGATAGGTTTATCAATTGCGAAACATAACAATCAATTGTGAAATACAAATAGCATATGCGACATTTTCACAGTCAAATGTGACACTCCTAATTTTTTGACCCTAACCTAATTAAATTCAACACACAATAAATGATGACATTAAATGCAAGGGTACAAGTACTTACCGCTAGTCTGCAGCCAGGTGGAGGATGGAAGGTCTTGATGCGATTTGAGATGTGTGTGACTCTGACAAGGCCTGTCATGGCTCGCCGAAAGCAATAAAATCACAAGGAATTTCATACTAGGAATTGGAGAGCTCAAGAGTCCAATGTGACAAATGAATTAACCTAGGGGCTATTTATAAGCAAATTTTCAAAATCCTAATCTCCCTAGAGACCTTGTTTGTCATCCTGGACCCCGAAAACTTTGACAGGTCATATCTTTCACGTTATAAACCTATTTGGCACCCTGTTTGATCCAGCTACACTATTTTTCATAGTCAAAAAATTAACGCTCTTATTGCACATTTTTTCCTAATTTGTTGAGGGGGCATAAAATCCACCTTCTATCACCAGGGCAAGATCAAAATAAAAAATTCTTTGACACAACACGATAAATCATATTGTATCAAAGAGGGGAAAATGTATCAAAGAGTGTTGTTGCTATATATGAGCATGTTCTGAGCTATACTGCCTTTCAGAGATCCAGTAGACCTCAACGATCCTAGGGTAGCACTACTATAGTGCAACCATCTAGAGCTCTTTAGAAGGCACTAGAGGATCTCGCACAACAACATGGGATAGGATCACATATGCCACCCCATGTGAGCCTAGAGGCGAGGGTGGGGGGGGGTTAATTGCTGACACATTTTGCTATATCATTTCATCATTTTGTTGTATCATTACTATAGAAATTATTACATTTTGACAAAGCTTGCAAGCTCCCATTGTACTCAGACACAAAAGATATATGAGAAATATGTGATATATGAGATGCATTTTTGGTGACGTTATTATGCATGTTTTGATTTATAAAATGCTTCCATATGATGTGATGTAAACTCCTTTCTATATGCTTATTCTATATGATGATGCAACTCTACGTGATGATGATGATGTGATTATATATGATTTACTGATATGATGGTGATTTTGATTATGCAAACATATTGATGTATGTTGTTTACTTTTCCTATGCTGATGACACATGTACCTATGGATGTATGATGTTTAATTCGTTATGATGATTATGCATTTTTACATGCTCTACGATGATTTTACATTTTTGTATGAGTTATGATGTCATTAATGATGGATACATTAATTATATGATCTATAATGATGATTTTATGCAATATATGCACATGTTTTTTATTTTTTATTATGCAATAAATGAATGCAAACCTAAAATGAAACAATATATTTGAGTACATGCATTTGTTAGTTAGAAGAATTTTTTTAAGAATGATTAGTTCATTGTGATCAACATGATTGATGTAACCAAGTCTTGTAAGAGAAAACTTCTTGAAAAAAAATTCATAAAGTCCTGAAAAAATAATCAAAAATATCTTAAAAGATCATGAAATAATCCAATTTTTTTTAAAAAACATTAAAAAAATCATCCACTTGGTAACTATGTTTGGGGTGCCTATGATAAGGGCCTTCACCTATGTGATATGTTGAACATACCTCGTCTCCAAACATAAGAACCCTGTGATGGATCAAAAAAATTGCAAAATATCCTAAAGAAAAGAATCAGAAAAAATCAAAACATGTCAAAAATTGTGCAATAAAATTATCTCTGTCACAACAAGCAAAAAGTGATGATCAAGAAAACATTCATATCAGAATGATGTACTTCATAAATTGTCAATGGACTCATAAGATCTATCTTCATCAACAATCCAATCTATCATTTATCAAACAAATAAATCAATCAATCAAATGTCTTATACAGTGACGGATACACTCGAAACCAGACATATCGGTCTTATACGAGTTGTCCATTTCTGAAACTAGACACATCAAACATCCAATCAAACAACAAAATCAAACCAATAAATGATCAGTAAGGTTTTTGACAAAGTCATTCAAGTCAGTCCATTGTCAATTTATCTTTTACAATTGTGTTCATATGCTCCTCAAAGATACCACTGAGTGGTGAGAGTGGTCGGTATGGTTCACAATCTTGTTTTTCTTTGTTTGTTGTTTGTGGAGTATTTTGATAAAATTTTGAGGCAATGATGATTTAGGGTGAATGTGATAAGTATTGTCATGTATATGGAAGCCACACACACTCAATTCTGAGATAACCTTAGGATGGAGCCAAATATTCCTTCTTTGTTATCTGCTTGTTATAATAGAGATCGCAACACTATCCAAATGGTCAATATCTAGGTGCATTTGTATCTATTTCTTTTCAAATAAGGCGCAATGATGATATTGTTAAAAATATTTGACACCGACTCGAAATCGTCACCTATCTTGATTGCAATTAGCTAAATCTTCACTTCTTATTAATTTAATCTTCTCAATAACATTTCTTCTATCAGCCAAATCAATCAAGTCAATCACCAAATTGGTCAAATCACTTAATCATTATATTTGTCACTCAAACAACCAATCATCACTTTTCTTATACAAGATGTGTCCTTCCTGAAATTGGACATTGTCACTTCTATTATACAAGATGTATCTTTCCTGAAACCAGACGTTATCGCTAGTCTTATACAGGATCAATCCTTCCTGAAACTAGACATGATTCTTGTTAGCAATCTATGTATCCAATTTCGATCAAATAGTCACCTACTAAAATTCTTCACTTACTAATTATTCTCATATTCCATCTTGTTGTCTAACTTTCATCTTTTTCTTTTGAGAGATCATTCATGATTTTATTGCACAAATAATATCTTGAGGGGGAATAAAATCCATGTGTTATCGTCAGGGCAAGCTGGGGAAAGATCTAAATCAGACATTCTTTGACACAACACGACAGGCCACATTATGCCAAAGAGGGGAAAATGTAGACACCCAAAATTGGACACTCTTGCGAGTTCAAATTAATTACTAATTTTCCATCTATTAATTAGATGATTCTTTAATTATTTAATTGCCACTATATTTATTCCATAGCCTAATATCTTCATCATTCTCTTGATATTAATTAAATAATCAAAGTTATTTAATTAATAAACATTAATTAGTCGGCCTTTATCAATTAATTAATTTCCATTTCCATAGTTTAAATAATGATAATTATTTATTTAAATTATCTAATTATTGCTTCTAATTAAATTATCTACAACACTCAACTGAACACTACAACAGTCATTTTGCAGACACATTAACACTAATCAGGATAATTCTAAATTCTAAAAGTCTTAAAATAAAAAATATGCATAAATAAAAAATGCATAATATCTTTGAATTTGGAAATTAATATTTTCTAAAAATAAAAAATCCTCTCAAAATGCAAAAATGATTTTTAAATTCAAAACATTCCCTTTTCTAATTTGCAGTTTTGGAAATCATTATTTTCAAATTCTTTATCTTAGCTTATTTATTTCCTAAATAAATCTTTGCTTTTTGAGTTTAAAGTGAAAATAAATCTCATCAATCAATCTCCAATTATCTCATCCGTCCAATCTGCTTTCCCAGAATCAATCTCAACCATTCAATTAGTTCTGAAAATCTATATAAACCCCCTTCAATCCCATATGAAGGATCCTGATTTTTTAATAGCAATTATCTTATGCAAGTTCAATTTATGCAATCAAGTAATCCATTATCATTTTCAGTTTTCTTGAATCTCCTGAGTCCAAGTGTTGTCAGAATCAACAATGAGCGCCACTTCAACAAGAGTGCAAAAAAGCAACATAAGATATTAGGCATAGTTTGGAACAGTTGAATTAAGTTTCAGTATTTTTTCAGTTTTAACTATCATGTCTATATTTTGTTGTTCAGTAGGGTTTTTATTTAGTAGTTGTTTTAATTGATTTTAGTACTACTAATTTCTTTTCTATCTTGTGCAAATTTCCCCTAAATACACAAGGATCCACTCCCCTTCATCTATTAATCCTTTCAATCCTCCAAGATATGCTTACACTACAAACTTTAATGATTTCTATAATAAAGGTCCTTCTATATCTCATTTCTAAACAAATTAGGATTTGACATGATTTTCAAACAAGGATACAATGGACATGGTCGTGGAAAGATGAAACAAGATTCAATCAAAGTCACTATAGAATCCTCAACCCAATACATCAAAGAAGGCATATAATTTCATATTCCTTCCTTGCCAAATCTTTAACCAAAGCTTAACATTCCTCTCCAACAAGAGGAAAGAACTTCTTCTATATCTAAATAAGTCTTTTGGAAACTTCTAAATAATGGTTAAATCACTTTTCCTCCCTAACTGTATAGCTTAACCAAAAGGTTGCACAAAATATTCTCTTTATTATTGTGTGTATGCTCATATTATTGGTAATATTATCACTCTCTAGCCCTATTATGTTGCTCCTCACCATGTGACATTAGTACCTTACCTTTTGGGGGCTCATTGTCATTTTGGCGGTAATATTTTATGTGCAATCATACTTGGGTATAGACATAACAACCTAGTTGTTATTGTCTCTATGATAGGGGCACAAAAAGTTTCAATCATTCCCCTTTCCTATGAATATAATTTACCTTTGTTGAATTGTATCTTTTACAAGGATATCCTTTATTGCATAAAATTGTTTGTCCTTCATGAGTATTTTTATCATTGTTTAGAGGTGTGTATCCTTGATTAGGATTTCTTCCTTGCTTGAAAGTATATATTTTTTTATAAATGATCACTCCTTGATATTGAAAGTGGAAAATCCTTCATCAATAATCCCTCTCCTAGCATCGGGGAAGGTGTGTATTCGTGATCACCTTCCCCTTTCCTAGTGTTGAAGATGTTCTCTTTATCAAATATCCCTTTTCTTTATGGAGGAAGACATTTTTAGGGTGAATATTACTTCCTCCTTTTTTTTTCTTAATAGTCACATGTCCTTGATAAGGATCCCTTTACACTTGTTTCAAGATATTTGTATATCTTTCTTGCTTGAAGAGTGTATTCTTCCTTGCTTGGAACACATGTTTTTTTGTTAAGGATATCACCTTGGTGAATGTGTTTATTGTTAATGTAGGTCTATATATTCCTTAAGATATCAACATGGTCATATGTTGATATCTTAAGAGGGTGTATAAGGCCTCCTTGTTGCTTGCGTTTGGTGTTACCACAACACACATTTTGGAGCCTCATATCAAATTTTTGCTCAGTGCACACTGTAGGACCTTTTTTGCAGTATCATATCTTGGTGCACACTTCAACACCCATTTCATAGTTAAAATTAAAATTACCTAGAAAACAAAGGTTTTTATTTATTAACCTTTGTGTTTGGTGCAACTGAACACTACAACACTCATTTTGCAGACACATTTTCAAATTATCTAACAAATGGAGATTTTTCTTTGTAATCTCCCTTCGCATGAGTCAACTAGTATAACTCACCTTACCAAACCAATTTGGCTCTCTTTTCTCTAATAAAGATCACACAACATGACACACTTTTTTGTCCAATGTAATATGTTCCTTCCCCTCTTTTTCATGGATCACCTAGCATAACACAAATTTCTAGCCAATAGAATCTATGATGCAATCATGAATCACCTAACACAGCACACCTTATTGGTGAGTGGAATTGATGATTCAAATCTTCCCATAGACCCATAGCCTAATATATCTTGCAAATGACTAGATCATTGTTTCCTACCTCATCAATTAGTGTATAATCCTACTCTTTCTATAACAACTCTTTAATAATAATATATTTATGATTAATTTTTTTTTAAAATAATAATGTTTTTTTTCCTCGGTAAAAGATTTATATTTTAATAATAAATAAAAGATTTACATATCATGTAAGTACTAGAAAGAAAGATATTCCCATAGCCTCATCATGTAGGCCATTTCATGAGCCAAATTATATATCAACTACACACCCAACAATATCAAATAAATTTGCAATTACATTACAATAGATGAGTGCGTCAACAAAATGGATTCACAAGTCATTGTCGAAACCCCCAACCAACCATGACGAAACACCCAGTGCCATATCCAAACTACATAAAACATGGCAACCAATTTTTGATACCAACGGTAAGCAAAATCACATGAAGTATTATCAAACAAAAACCATCAATCCCAGATAGCTTCACCACAATCCCTCAGTTGCACATTGTCATCCAAAAAACCACCAATGGCCTGACCCATCCCTATTACGTAACACGAACATGTCAAACCATGAAGCTTTGCCTTCACCTAGGAAATTTTGTACATACACTATTGCAGCTCGACGCCCATCCGCTACATGAAATACAAACAAATCACACGTAGAAATAATTGCAACTTAACTCTGCTAACTTTAGAAATTTCCCACCATCTACTAACAAATTATCAACAAAACAACACACCCATTCCACCCCTAATCTAGCATTTTCAATTCAAAATCAAATCCTCAAATTCCCCATTTATGAATTCATCCCTTTTATAGTCACCAACTTCAGCAATCCCAACTTCCCATTTTGATATCATGTCTGCCTCCGTGTTACCCTATCTCCAGATATGGCTTACTTTAAAACTATCAAACATTTCAAACTCCTTAACTATTGCCAAAATAATATTTTGAAGATGTCACACATTGGATGTCAATTTAGTAATGGCATGTGTAATGACTAAAGAATCCCCTTCTAAATGAAGTTTACTAACACCTAAAGTCCTTCCAACACCCACGCAAAGCCACTTCTACCTCTACGACATTATTAGTTCCATCTGCCAACCTTTTTGTTGCAACTGCTATAATATTACCCTGACAATCTCTAAAAATTGATCCAACACCTAAAGGCCCTGGGTTCCCCTTAGCAGCACCATCAAAGTTTGCTTTGACCCAATCAACATCCGACTTCTGCCAAACAACATTCTCCCTACACATTCCTTTCTTTTTCACAACTAGAGTCCCAAGTCCAAAATATATTCTTATCCCTGGCCATATTTTACGAAAGAGGCTATCCCCCTTTGTGTATGGAAAACACAAACATTATTTATGAGATGCAGTATCCCCAATCACCTCCTCAATCATGTGATCGATCCTCCAAAGTAACCTCTCCACTGATTCCTTCTTATCCAAAAAATACGCCAATTTCTCTCTTTCCATATTTCTCATACAACAATAGATGGGAAAATAATCCAAGTACTCAAAAGTGTAGATACCCCTTTCATCACTGGCCACCGCTCAAAAACCCCTTTTATAGTGTTTTCCATAGGCCCATGCCATCCCAATTTCCTTCTTATGTTATTCCAACATGTTGATGCTACCCTGAACTGCACTAAACAATGATCCATATACTCTTCTTCCTCTTTACACAACACACATCTGGATGGTCCAGCAAAGACCAACTTCTTTCTCCTTTCCCCTGTTAAAATTTTGCCCCTCACTACAAGCCGCACATAGGTCCCTTCCTTGGGTAAACATTCCTTATGCCAATATAATATTTTTTCTACAAAATTATCCTTTTCTTGCCTATCTAAAACATGATACATAATTTTGACTGAGTACTTGCCAGATACAACCCCACACCACACAACTTTGTCCTCTTGTTATGTTAACACAATCTTCCTATTCTGTATAATGGAATTCATTGGGTTCTTTTGTTTTTGGTTAAGATCCTCAAAGTCAAAATATTTCCATCTTCATTCTCTACCCAAAGGCCCATTAAAATAGTCCACATAGTCACTAACTTTGTCCCCCCATTTTAAAGTGAAATAATCCTTTAGAGAAAGTAGATTTGCATAACCATTGAGGGCTGATCACCCTCCCCAAGAATCCTCCTAGAATTTAGCCCTCCAACCATCACCAATATTCCATGAGATATGTTTAATAATAATAGGCTTGCACATGACAATGAAATTCCAAATAGCCAATCCCCTTGGAGGATCCTTTATGGTGAAAATCCTATGATTCTCAACAAAGTCGAGATATTTTGCCTTAAGGATTTTAACCCACATCTGATTCAGAAATGTATACATGCTCAAAACTAATTTTGCCCCTAAAGCCTCATTCATCTTTTGTCACTCTCACAAAGCTTCCCCGCCATTCTCCTCATTTTTACAAATTTTGTCCTAGGCTAGCAATGAAACTTTGTCATCATCACTTGCCCCATTCCAAAAGAACTTTCACATCCTTTTTCCTATGACCTTGATGAATTTTTTGGGGATTTGCAAACACATAATTGAGAACACAGGTATGACAGAAATGAGAAATTTTAGCATGAGAATTCTCCCAGTCAACGTCAACCACCTACTTATCCACCCATCCATTCTTTTAAATCAACTGTCCACCAAATCCTTCCACAAATGAGCTCTGTTTTCTCCTCTGAAAAGGGAAATGCCTAAGTACTTCCCTGGAAGTGCTTCAAACCTCATTCCTAGAATCCTACATATGTCTCATTGTCTTTGTTGTGCCGTATTAAAAAAGGAAATCTCTAATTTCTGCCAGTTAATATATTGACTTGAAGTTTTCCCATAAAGATCCAAAGTCACCTTCATCACACAAGCCTCACTCACCAAGGCTTCTCCAGCCAAAAAAGTATCATCCACAGATTGTAAGTGTGAGAGTGGGTCCACACCATCTTCTACTACCACACCTTTCCACTGCCCATAAATTATTTTCCTTCTGATTAACCTACCAAGCACTTCAACCATGATAATAAATAAGAACGATAATATTGGATCACCTTGTTGAATGCCCTTTCTAGTCTTAAAAAAAACCTCGCGGGCTTCCATTTACTAAGCACGAAGTATCAATACATCCTTTAACCCACTCAATCCACTTCACATAGAAACCAAACTTCTCCAACACCTTCAGTAGAAATCCCATATCCACTTCATCACGGGCTCTTTTAATATCCAACTTCACCATCATTTTTCAGCCTTGGCTGGCCTAATAGAATGTATGGCTTCATGGGCTATAATAACACCCTCAAAAATAGAATGCCCTAGGGAAAAACCACTCTGCTTAACTTAAACAACCACGTCCAAGACCTTTTTTAATCTATTAGCTATCACCTTCGAGATTACCTTATAAACCGTGTTGCACAAAGAGATTGGTTTAAAGTATTCAAAGGAGTTAACTTATGCCCTCTTGGGAACCAAGGCAATAAAAGTATCATTGAAATATATGAAAATAAAACTATCCTTCCTTGACTCCACAACATCTAATAAGTCTTGAGAAAAATATTCCACAAATTTTGGAAAAACATGGCCAGGAAGCCAACTGGACTTGGGGCTTTATCCTTGCCCAAACCAAAGAAAGCTTGCTTAACTTATTCCAAAGTAACCTCTATAATTAACATTTCATTGTGGGCTATAGTTATACTTTAAGGAATAACATCCAAGACCTCCATAACCTCATGTTCACTAGCTTCGACCCTGCCTATATTCCTGGAAAAAAGCCTTACCGCCTCCTAATTTATCTCATTCATTTCCTCAATTCCTCCCCATTAACATCCTTAATATAATTTTTTTTATTAATAGCCCTTCTATTCCTAACCGAATTATGAAAGAACTTAGTATTTCTATCCCCTTCCTTCAACCAAATCTCTCTAGATTTCTACTTGCAGAACACCTCTTCCTGAGCTAAAATCTCAACATAATCTTTATTCAATTGTTTTTCCATATAGTAATCATCTTCACTCATGCCACTATTAATAACCTTTGAATGCAAAGAGTTAAGGGACTTCTCAATGTTAAATTTCTCAACAAAGATGTTCTTATAGTGTTCTCTATTCCATTTTTTTAGTTTCTCCTTAAAAAATTGCATCTTCTTAAAGAAACTAAAGGCTTTTTTACCTGAACACTTTGGAGCATGATTCCACCAGTCTTTTACCAAATCTTTAAAACCTTCCTCTTTAAACCACATAGCCTCAAATTTAAAAGGACAATGATCAGGAGTGGCATCCACTTGAATCCACAGTCCAATGGGGTAATGATCAGACCCTGTAATTGGAAGAATTTCAGCTTCACATGTCCAACGCACACCAGTCCAATCACTAGAAAGTAAAAAATTGTCCAGTTTCTCCATAATATTAAAAAAACCTCCCTACCTATTTTTCCACATGAATTCTCTTTTCTTGAAGGGTAACTCAATAAGCCCATTATCAGTAACAAAGTTATAAAAGTCTTGTTGGCTCAGCCCATTCCATCCTACCCCCTGCCCCCATTTTATTAGTAAGGAAACCCAAATCATGCTATTGAAAATTCCAGACATCTCACCCCAAAGAACCCTTTTCAAAACACTACTATTTGGGCCATACACATTTATCACTAAGAAGCTCATATAGAGTTGTTTGGAGTCCACCTGCAACAATTACCAAGAATCACCAAATCATACAACCTCAACATCCATAGTAGATTCATTTTATAGACCTTTGAGTCCACCTGAAGCTCCATACAAACCAAAAAGATTGCATTTCCACCTACTGAAACACCTATAAAATTTATCAACATCTTGCTCCTTGATTTTTGCTTCTTGTAATAAAACTAAATGTGATCTCGTTTGATAAAAACAACGCTTGATCAAATGAACTTTGTCAAGGGTATTGCAACCCCTAACATTCCACGATAGGAGTCACATTGCAGATGAGAAAATGCATAGCCTTTTCTTGATCTCAATTTTCTTTGGCCTGAGGCACTACCAACAATAGCCAATCTAATGTGATTGATTTTACTCCCCTTTTTTTCCCTTTCTCCTACCTTAACTTGATTACTTTGAGATGTTTTTTTCTCTAGGGATCTCATATCCGTTATCCCCACACTATCACTGATATCTAAAAAATACCCCTCCCACTTATCCTCCTCCAAATCATAATCTAATCCTGAATCAACCGCATTGCCACTAGTATTCTTCACCCCTTCAAATGAGCTATCCAAGTTCCGAATAGGGGAGATAGGAATATCTTTAAAGGTAGCCCCTATTTGAGGCATCCCCATCTCCAAAGATCCTCCTGGCATTAAATATTTTAGTCCATCACATCTTTGAATTTCTAACACACTCTCCTCCTCCCCGGGTTTGACTAATCAGTCTTGAAATATTCCCTCTTCAAGAGCCTCCTCCATCAGTCTACACCTTGGGCTTTCCACCTTTTCTGCTAAAATTGCCCACATACTTTTCACAATTAGGGCTTCCTTTTTTTACTTCTTCTCCCTCATTTTGGGGCCGCTCCTCCACATTCTGCTCCTGGTCTTCCTCATTATGAATATGATCATCACTGATTCCCCCACAATCCACTTTCTTAGGAGAAAAACTATCTTCCACTGCCAATTTTTGAGCATATATATCCCTCCATAATCCCCAGAATCACACCCCCATTCAACAATTTCATTAATAAATCACCTTCGATCACCATCCCATAATCCCTTCTCAGTCACAATCATTGAAGAAACGTCAACCCTTTGCTCATATGCAACCTGTCAATCCTGCTGAAAGCTTCCATCTTTCACTAACTGACCCTCTGTCATCTGTATAATCACATCCACCAAGGCATTTTTTGCCAACTCTTAACCCTTACTATTCACCAAACAAATTTTGTCCCCTTGATCATCACTCAATCATTTTGAGCATGATTGCATCTCTTCTTCCAGTATCAATATCTGCCTCCAATTCCCCATTCCTGCCTTTAACTCAACCATATCCGATAAGGGGTGGCAAGACTGCCATAAAATACAAATCTTTGTAAACATATTAAACCAATCTTATCTAGTGTCTCTACCAATTTCACAAATGTTCCTAACTTGACCCCTATTGCACAAAGAGTTTTGATATTCTAGTATTCTTGTGGCAACTTCTTCAGGCTAATCCACACTGGGATTTCATTGACTTCTTCCATACTAGGATCAAAGTTTGGTTCTCAACGCTTAAGATAAAACCCTTTACCATCAAGCGTATAGGGGCCACTGTTCATGATCCATTCTCTATCGTGCTCTAATGAACATGTAACTAGAAAAAACCATTAACTAGGGTTTTCAACAAAACTATTTCTCCCCACCATTGGTTAGAGACGCTTTGATCTTTGAGAAAGTCAACCACCCCTCCCCCCCCCATTTTAAAAAGAAAGCATGAGATTTAAGGAAACAAACTGATTCATTTCATTCCAATCCATCTACCAACATAGAAACCATATTGTAGAGTGCCTGTGTGGGGTTTACCTTCAATGGCTACTCAATCACATTAGTCTATTTCGACCTCCAAAACTTCCCTGCAATCCTATTATAATCAAACTTTTCCTCCAGCCACCATGAACCAAAATGATTTTCCGGACAAAAGGTTGGCAATACATTCTGCAACTTCATGTTCCTCCCATTCCCCATCTCTACCCAACTCAAAACCCTCTTCCTGGTTTCATCACGAGTCTCCTCGAAATCCTGCCATTTGTAACCTTGATTCACCCCACCTCTTCTCAGGATTGAACAACCATCTTGATTGACTATGCTCGCCATACTTGAAACCCCGGTGTCTCTGAAAGTTCAACTCCTTCCAACGGTCCTCCATTAGGGATCAATAGATTTGTTAAGATTATATCAAATTTAATTTTTGGTTTGCGTAGATTTCAAATTTAGTTATGAATAGATATATTTTTCCTATATTAAATATTTATTACAAATTATAATTTTAATTCTAACAATTTTTTATTATGTGTATCATTAATTTCAAATACATTTCAATATGTTTTGAGAAAATATATTAGATTATGCTTAAACATCACAACATTCAAGAATCACATTGTTAACTAATATTAGAAAATTTTAAATTTGACTTGTGATGTTGTTTTTGTTGATCATCTTATCACAAGCTTATAAAACTATTTTAATCTTCTTTATAAACATTCATCATGGTCCTTTAGTAAACTTGCAAAGGTTGGGCTCTTTATTTGTGGCCTATTTAACTTCTTTAATGACATTGTCTTCCATAATAATTTAATAGTCTTATTTTAATTTTAAAATTTAATACTACTAAAACATGAGCATTTTTATTGTTAATACACGTGACAAATAAGTAAAGTCACATATGAAGAATATGCCATTTAGATAGTTATGTATTAAATATTAATAGTGTTTGTATATTTTTGTAAAACTTAGATATGTACAACTTTATATTAAATGTTTTAATTTAAAATTTTGAACTATTAATTTTGTAAATATTTATACAATTTAATTATTTTGTTTAAGTGTATTAATAAGTAGAAAATAATAGTAATTGGGAAAGAATATTTTCCCTCTATCTTAAAAAAATTTATATTTTGTGGTACTTTAAAAAAATAGTTAAGGTTTACATTTATATTATAAATATATTTTATTATTTTTTATAATGTAAGTATTAAATTTATTTATAATATAATAAATTGATAAGTTTTTTAAGTAGATTTATAAGTTTAAAAAGTCTCCTATATGGTATTATTGGGATAAATGTAGATTATTTTTATTTTATTCAAATATTAAATTAATAGAATAGTTGACTTTGAAAATCAATTAAAAACTATAATATATTATTATGATTTGTTTTAAGTATTTTATGATATAAATATCAATATAAATATTATACAAATATAAGATAACATTTAATGTAATATTATATATATTTTTAATAATATCTAAAATATAAAGAGTTAAAAAGTGAGTACTTGCAAATTAAATATAGCAATGAAATGAAAGAAGAAGATGTGATTAAAATAGGGTAGTCCTCTACTCAATATGTGTGCATTCATGGATATCAATAATTTCTAAGCAATGCAAATTATGCTTATTTTGAATAAATAGAGTTAATTTGAATACTTCGAAGGTCTTTAACGGTCAAATAGGCATGCTAATGCTACCACATTCTAGTGATACACTATGTAGAGCACAAATCAATAAAATGTACGAGAAGGTCATGCCATGAAATACACCACACAAAGTAAAGTAGGTTTACTATGAAACCCTCAACGAAGCCATCTAAAAAGATAAATATTAAATAAATTATGACTGAAGTAGCTCATTTTTCCTTCAAAAAGGTTGTACAACACAACTCTACCTTGTACTATATACTACTTTGCATCTAAATATATGATGTATAATAATGAGTACATAAACAAGTATATTTTTTTATTGTTAGCAATATATTCTTCAAGTTTAAAGTACCTCTTATTGAAAATGCATCTCCATACTGACACAAAGAAGCACATGACAATAACAAGAGCAAATGTCCATTTGTATTTCAACATAAGCTCCATTTTGAGCATTTCCCCCCTTGTGTTACTTATTTCATGCCACAATAAATACCATTATGGCCATCAATATTCTTGACAATTTTCAGCCTTTCACCTTTTTTCTTATAGTTATTTACAAAAAAATATATTTATTTGATAGATTATTACTTACCTTTTAAAAGAACAAGAAAGCATATTAGAACAAATATTATCATATTCCAACCTTGAATTCAACATGATAGTTTGTAGAAAAGAAGGATCAATCATGTAATTCATTTTATTCTTTCATATTATTGGTGATGAACATTTGTCCATAAATAAATTTATATAATTATTTTTAGTTGATTTATTATATAGATATTGTGTTTACAAATAGGTGTTTTTAATGATACAAGACAATTGAAGTTATCTTAATCATATATATTTACAAAATGTATTCAGTCATCATTAGTTTTTGTGTTAGTGTGATTGTAATAATCGTGTTCTATCAAACACTCTCACTTATTGATATTGATAATGAAAGAGGTAGTAGCTCTCTGTGTGTGTGTGTGTGTGTGCCCAAAACTAGGGCAAAACACACACATAATTTTTTTTCTTAAAACACATAAGTACGTACAACCAACAATGGTTGAGTTAGCAAGGTAATAGCATGGTAGAGTTAACCTTCAAGTTACAAGGTATATACACAGATTGAATTAGGGTCATGCCACCAACAGGTGCAGAATTGGAGCATCAACTTGTTCCACGGGTTATATGAACGCTTTACTCAGGTTGGTCTAACTCTGATTCCATGTTTAACTACGTTTAGTATCATGATGATAGTTAGTTGTTATGAACATATGTTGAATTAGGTTGACCTAATGCTTACTTAACTCTTAACCTAAATTACAACTTAATCCGTTCAAATCTAGATTCAGTTTCTTTCAACATTAACTACTAGCTCAAAACTAGGTAGTCTAATTAGTATTCTACTTCCTTTTTAAACAAACATACATGAAACATTTATCATTTGACATGACTAAAATTTAATAACAATCTCACTATACCAAACAACTATTAATTAAAATCTAATAGCTGAAATCAAATCTGATTTCCTAACCTATCAATATCATTTCTAATAAAAAATTTCCCCTTTTATGAAAACACAAGCAATCCTAATTCATCAATCCCCTAACAAAATAACTTTAAATTATCCTTTAATAAGACAATTAAATTATCCTCTAATACAAAATTTAAATTAATTTCTAATTGAAATTTAACATAACCCCTAACCCCTTGAACACAAGAGTAACATATTTCTTTTTATCATAATAAAATTTAAATTAACATTAACTATACATTTGAATTTGGTTGAGTAAATCTACATCTCTACTAGGCTAATCAAAACTTTAGGCCAAAATCCTCATTAAATTAATTCACAAATTTCACAATTTTAAAATAACCTAAACAACTAATATTAAAGATCCATTTAGAATGATCAGTTATTATTTTAATAAGTTGATCCAATACAAATTCAATTTGATCATGTTAAGAAGTCCATTCATCTTTCATAACTCTAAAGTTATTAATTTACTAATTAAGGCTACATCATTGAATCAATTTATATATGAATAAAATACTACACAACTAAGAATAAAGAAAACAACAAAGAAATAGATCTTACAAACTAACTTAACTATCTACTAACTACTTATTAATCTAATCTAACTATCTAAAAATCTACTAACCTAACTACCTACTAACCCCCTATCCCATCACAAGGGACAAATCATCAAGGGGGGTCGAATTCCTAAGGAGGAGTGCAGGCCAAAAAGACTTGGTTTGGGGGCCCACCACCTAACTTACCCTATCCCTATGCAAGGAATTCACATGGCAAAGAAAAGACAACAAGGAAGGTGGCGTGGTTTTTGAGCAGGGAAGATGATAAGTTACTAGGGCCCACCAACATATCTCCATCCTTCCCAAGGAGAATTTCGCAAGGAAGGGAGAGAGAGTTGACTTGGGCAAAAATGCATGTTAGAACTTAAAGGATGCTGACAACAAGGGAGGTGGGCGCATGGACCAAGTAGTGCAGCCCCTTAACATATTAATTTATTTTTCAAACTTTACACAGTCCTATGCCCAAGCAAAGAGGTAAAGAGGTGATGAGTATGGTAAGGTGGGGTCCACGGGAATGGGTAAAAGTGCAAGGTGAGTTTAATTATAATTTAGAATTTAATTTCAAGGTTATGCTAGTGGGATTATGAGACTAATTTAATTAGAAAAAGAACATATTGAGAAAGGAATATTCTCTGTGGTAAGGAGAATATTTTCTTTCCCATACAAATTCTAGAGAGCATTTTTACTCTAAATCTGGAAAGTGTTATGGGCCTAATTTGTTCTAAGCCCTTCCATGTTGATTTTATTGGTTTAATTTTTGTAATAGGTCATTGTATGCATTAGGATTTTTTTATTAGAGCAATATACTAAGAGGACTAATAGCATTAGTTGATTTTTATATTATCATACTAACTAGTTTGATTTGTCATTGTTATCAATGTTATTTCTTCTTCTCAATAATTGAGATTGAAATGGAGATTTTTAATGTAGAGAGTTGAATCTATGGAGATGGAATAGAGACTTTCAAAGGGAAAATGGAGTGTTCCAAACTTGAAAACTTACAATTACATACATTATGGAGATTCCAAGATTCACAAATCCTTAAGATTTTTATGATATAAAACTATTATATTGTCTTTCTCTTTCAATATTGGATATCCCTCTAACATGAATGGTTAAATTTTTTTTTTTCTTCTAAGAAATATAATGCAATATGCATGAACTAAAGAATTCATCATTTACATTATGGTAATCTTACAAACTACAATTACACATCTTCAAGATGGTAAATCTATACAGTACATGGATGGTATGCAACATTTCTTCCTCTAATGAATCATTACATAAAGAATGAGAGATCTTCACATCTAGCTTGAAAATGATTCCAAAATGAACATTTCAACAATAAAAAAGAATGAATTTCAATACAAAAAAAGGTAACTATGCAACATTGAAGTTGCTTACACACAACTACACCCAAATAGGGATTTCTTCCAAACTTCTTTCACCATCATCTTGACTTCAAACTTGCAAATCTCATGAGGAGAACCATGGAAAGCTCACCTCCCAACCAAGGCCTCAAGGAGACCACCCCCGAGCTTGGAGAACCAAGGATAAACAAGATAACACACCCAAATTCTCACAAACATCTTATATGCACAAAAAAATAATAAACTCCCAACCAAGGCTTAACAAATGAGTTTTCCAAACCCATTGAAGTAGGGTGAAGGTGGAATTTTACAAGGAGGAGAATGCCATTGCATTTTCAAATTTCTCAACAAGAGTTTTTACATGCCTCTCCAAGGCTACATTGACATTCCTTCCATATACATATTTGGTCATTTCTATACCAAACCAATATTTACAACATGGCTTCATGAAACCCATACTTCATAAAATTGTTCATCTTCTCCAAGAAAAGAGACTCTCACTACAATGGAGAGCCCAACTAACCCCTTTACCCAAGGCCACTTCTTCCCTTCCCAAAGGATGAGTAATGCCTTAACTCCCATGAACAACACTCCCAATCTAAAAGAACAAGAATTGATACAAAATCTAAATGCATTCCCAACCCAACACATGACAACAAAATCTATATACAACAACACTATACAAGATTGCATACATAAACACCATACAAGATTTCATATTCATAAAACAATTACATACAAATCTACTTGCAACAAAACAATCACTTCATGGCAATGGAGACCAACCTTCCAAATATGTTATGGCAAAATAAATCTTGAGAAGAGCCCAAATCCTTATCCTTCCTCTATCCAAACTCTAATTGTCTCTAAAATTAGAGAGCGGGTGAACACCCACTAAGTCTCCCCAAACCCCTTAAAAAGACCCCCAAAAGTGTACTCAAGACCTAGCAATAATGAGACATGACATCTAGCCTTTTTTCTTACCTCTTGTCTTCCCTCTTAAATGTGAGTTTAGTAAGGAGTGTGGGACAAGTTAGTTGCATGTGGCCATCTCCATTTTTGCCACTTTTGAAAAGTAGACATTTTAGAGAGTCATAATGGTGACCTAGGTTTCTCCCCTAGGTAAAAACTAGCCCTAATCCAAGGTACCCCCTTAGGGTTAACTAATTTTGGCCAAAAATACACTCTAGGGTCACTTTTGACCCCTCCAAAGTACCCCTAAAGTTCAATTCCGAGTTCCAACTTGATGTGATCCCTACAAGACATTTATATGCAAGTGGGATTAATATAACATCCTATGGGGTTTGGTGATTCTTGCCCAAGCCCTAATTTTGACATGTCACTATCCACATGGACAATACAAGTGTCAAGTGACACTAAAAAAATACACATCACATTCACAATGATATGTCCAAACAACAACATGAATTTTAAACTATTAACACACATTCATATTACGTTTACAACAAAGATCACATTACAACGAGGTTTCAACCCTTTATTGGATTAAACCTTGGCTTACTCAATTCACATGTGTTTAGCGCTGATTTTCTGAATAATTCCATGGTTATCTTTCCTACACACTAAACTCGAGCATCAGTAGTCCAAGATAATAAAATCACATGCAATATACATCTCTAGTTCATAATTAGCAACATTAATCAATAAGCATAATTAAATCCCTAATTGCAATTTTCATACATAAATGTTTAAAACATAAAAATTCCATAATCACCATAACATAACATCCATGAAATAGTCAAGTCTAATCATGATCCGATCTTCTCATCAATTCACTTATCTAAACATATATAATCAAAATCAACCACCTATTCTAGGTTTAATCCATATCAAAATGTAATCCACACAATATAATCATCATCATAACATAATATCTTGAGTCTCTGTCAGGATAATCAAAAAGTGTATCAATGTATCAAAACATAAAGTATCAAAGTGTGATCAAGC
>MU221474.1:8444-42967 GCA_018584345.1 Thuja plicata
AATTATCCTTTGTGCAGATTAGATTGATTTTGAAACAACTTAACCAAGAAGATAACCAATAAACCCTAAACTAGTTTGATGTTCATTTTAGGCTCCTAAAACAAGTGTGCATGTTTATTTTAAAGTCCTTTTTCACTTAATCACTGATATTTGACAAAATTGAATCAATTAAGAATCCTACTTAGGCTAGATTGTGAACTTGAAATGAATTGAAAGTAGAAAACTAATCAATTAGCCTTGCATTGAATCCTAAAATAGATGAAGTTTATTTAACTAAGAGCACCAAATTGAAATGTGAGGTTCATTTTAGGTACCTAAACTAAAATATTTGGTCATTTATTTGGTTATTTTGCCTGATGACCAAATTGGTCATTTTACTCGATGACCAATTTGGTCATTTATTTAGTCATTTTACCCGATGACTAAATTGGTCATTTATTTAGTCATTTATTTAGTCATTTATATTTGTGAATTACAAAAAATGGGTAGAACATGATCAGTTTTAGTCACGTGACTAAAAATTTTAGTCACTTGGTCATTTATTGCCCAAATTCTACTAGTGTTCTCCCTCCTCTAGCGCCTCAGAAAGGTTTTCACTAGAGGATGCATCCTTTATTTTGTCTTTTTCTTCATCCAAAGGTTCCTGCAAGAGGTTTTCACCAAGGGATGTTTCTGTGTTTTCATTTTTTGATTTTTATCTTTATTATCATTTTTGTGACTAAGAGAATTGACCTAGCTACCGAAGTAGGCTTGCTTGTTGTAGTGGATCTGATGTTCATATTCTCAGAGATTCTTAATTCCAAAGAGGGCTAAAACTGCCTCATCCAAATAAAAAATGTCTAAATATGGTGGTAATCTTGTTGATCCTAGTCAATTAGTTTAGAATTTTTGAGGGGAAGACAAGGGGATAAAAGGTCAGCTTGGGTGATAGTGAAGACATGGTTATTTTTGTCAAGGTCATCTTCAACATAGTGCAAAGGAATTTTGAAGAACTCTTCTTCAGTGTCTGAATCTGAAGCAGCTAAACAATAATCCTTACTGAAGTTATTCTTATTTTCTATGGAACCCAATCCATGTCCTTTACGATAGCCATTGGCTATTATGATTTTCTTCTTACACATTTCATTAGCTCTAAGACCAGTACCATGATATCCCATGCTTTCAACAATGGGAGTAACCTTGAGATACTTTCCTCTAGGGAAAGTTACAGGTCTCTCTTCTTCATCATTGTAGAGCCAATCAAGGACATTGTATTCCATGTGTTCATCTAATAAAGACCCCCAATGTTTAAAAGTGGTTGTCTTGCAACGGATGAGTGCTTTGTCTTTAGAGGGGGGTAATGGTGATGGTCTTCCATAAGACTTTGGATACAAAGGAAGTTGACCAATGCATAGAGAACTTTCAAATTTATATTCTCCCATGCCTTGATTTGTAAAGGTGGATTTTGCTTTTGATTTAGAGGCCTTGTCCTGAGTAACCTTTTCCTTTCCTTCAAATTGATCAACTGGTATTTTTGATGTCTTTTTTGGAACTGAGGGAGCATTTGAAATAGGGGTTTCTTGATTAAAATATTGGCCAGAATCATTCAATGGATAGTAGTTAGATTGTTTTCCTTACAGTCACTTGTAGTATTGAAAGGGCTCAGGATCTCTAGGAATTGTGATTTCTCTACCGTGATGTGGTAACTTGAGACATTGATGATAAGTAGAGGGTACACCTTTGATAGCATGTATCCAAGGTCATCCTAGCAAGATATTATAAGGTAGATCTAGATCTAGCACGTGGCAAATAGTTTCAATCAAGGTTGGGTCCACTTGTAAGGGTAGTGTGATCAAACCCTTTCTCTCTCATGTTATGTATGTGGAGCCTAATCAGACTCAGGTTCTTTCAGCATGATTTCCCCTTAGAATTATCTACAGGGGATTGGGGGCAGCACCCCCAAGCCTAGAGTCAAGGGGCAGAGCCCCTTGCAGTGTCTTGGGGCAGTGCCATCAATTTTTTATTAGTTGGAGTATTTTTGCCCTAATTAGGTTAAGTCAAAAATACTTGTGAAAATTGCTTAGGGTTTGAGTTTCATTGGTAAGAGGGATTTTGTAGCTTCCTATGAAAGTATTGAGTTGTAGGTTTCAAATTGTAATCACTGGATAATAATAAATACATTGGACTTGTTGTTGGTGGACGTAACCCAGGGATTGGGTGAACCACGTTAAATTTTTATGTTATTGTGTTCTCTTCCGTGTGTTAATATTTGCATTTTTCTTCTTATTATTCCAACAAGTGGTATCAGAGTGAGGTTTTTTTATTCGTTCTTTCATCTATTCTCTGAAGCGGGTCTCATGAGTTAGTGGGAGAGTCGCTCGGTTAAGTGGGAGAAATGGTAGATGAGGGTAGGATGAAGGTTGATAAGTTTAATGGGCAGAACTTCCAGTTATGGAAGATGTAAATGGAGGACTATCTCTATCAGAAGGATCTATGGTGGCCATTAGAGGGAGTAGCCAAGAAAAAGGCAACAATGTCTTAGGAAGATTGGGATATTTTGGATAGGAAGGCACTAGGGATTATTCATTTATGCCTAGCACAATTGGTGGCATTCAATATTACTTGAGCAATGACAGCTAAAGGTCCGATGGAAAGCCTAGCAAAGTTGTATGAAAAGCCTTCAGCTTCAAACAAGGTATTTCTTATGAAGCATTTATTTAATATGAAAATGGAAGAAGGTGGATTAGTTGTTGATCATTTGAATGATTTTAATACAGTTACATGTCAGTTAACTTTAGTTAAAATTACCTTTGATGAAGAGGTTAGGGCTCTCTTGATTTTGTGCTCTTTGCCAGAAAGCTGGAATGGCTTGGTAATGGTTGTTAGTAATTTTGTTTCTGGTTCTACTACCCTAAAGTTTGATGATGTTGTTGGTGTTATATTGAGTGAGGAAATTCATAGGAAAAGTGGAGGGGCATCCACATTGGGTAGTGTATTAAATGCAAAAAGTAGAGGCAGAACAAGAGATAGAGGAAACAACTCTACAAATCATGGAAAATCATGAGGGAAGTCAAAGGGAAAGAGGTATTAGTCAAGAGGACCAAGTGACTGCTAGTACTATGGAAAACTAGGACATAAGAAGAAAGATTTTTGGTCTCAAAAGAAAGATCAAGGAGACAAACATGATGGAAACACGAAGGCAAATATGGTAAGTAACAAATCTGAAGAGGATGCTTTGCTCTTGTCTTTAGAAAATTTTGATGATTCATGGGTGTTAGATTCAGGGGCTTCATTTCATGCTACACCCCATAGAGGTTATTTTTTTTATTATGTCCAAGGGGATTTTGGGCTAGTTTATTTGGGAGATAATGAACACTATCAAATTTTTGGAAAAGGGAGAATCAAGATTAAGTTGCACAATGGGAATCATTGGCTACTACAAGAGGTAAGACATGTTCCAAGGCTGAGTAGGAATTTAATTTCAACAGGGCAACTCACTGATGAGGGTTGCACAGTTACTTTTAATGATAAAAATTGGAAGTTTTCAAAAGGTTCCTTAGTAGTAGCAAAAGGTGTGAAAGTAGGCACCTTATATATTTGTTCAGGTCATACTGTTCCATCTACTTTAATTGTTTCAAAGAAAAATGAATGTTCAAGTTCAGTTGTTGCAGTTGAGTAGGTAGAACAAGAGATAGTAGCTGGAGATTCTGAAACAACATTGTGGCACAATAGACTTGGGCACATGAATGAAAAAGGTATGAAATTACTTCATTCAATTAAAGTTCTAGCAGGTCTAAAATGTGTTAATATAGATTTTTGTGAAAGTTGTGTGTATGGAAAACAAAAGAGAGTTAGTTTTGTAAAGAGTGGGAAGGAAAAGAAAAATGAAAAATTAGAGCTTGTGAATACAGATGTATGGGGTCCGGCTCTGGTATCTTCCCTTGGTGGCTCTCAGTATTATTTTACATTCATTGATGATGCAACTAGGAAAGTATGGATATATTTCATTAGACATAAATCTGATGTATTTGAAACTTTTAAGAAATGGAAAAGATTGGTTGAAAATGAGACTAGAAAAAGATTAAAAATTTTCAGATCTGATAATGGTGGTGAGTATTGCAGAAAATAATTTGAATATTATTGTGCCTCTACTGGTATTCATAGATAGAAAATAGTTCTAAGGACTCCACAGGAAAATGGATTAGTTGAACACATGAATAGGACAATAATGGAACGTGCTAGGAGCATGACGTTGCATGTTGGGCTCCCCCTAAACATGTGGGTAGAGGCTGTAAATACTGCTATATATTTTATAAATAGAGGTCCCTCTACTCCCTTGGGTTGTGGTATCCTAGAGGAAGCATCGACAGGTAAGAAGGTGAGTTATTCTTTTCTCAGAACCTTTGGTTGTGAAGCGTTTGCACATATATATTCTCAAAATAGAACCAAGCTGGAAGCTAAATCTAAGAAATGTATATTTGTTGGATATGGCATTGATGAATTTGGTTATAGGATTTGGGATTTTGAAAATCATAAAATTGTAAGAAGCAGGGATGTCATATTCAATGAGAAAGTGTTGTACAAAGATCTTTTGTAGCAGCATGAGAAGAAAGAAAATGATTATGTAGTGCTGGATGATATTCCAAATGATAATGATCCAAAAATTCCTTATGCTCTGCAACAAAAGAAACAAAAAATACCACACACTCTAGTGAATTCTAGATGGTCAACAAGGCTAAGTAGACCTCCAGATAGATTTTCACCTTCTTTGTATTCTATCTTATTAACTGATGCTGGTGAACCTGAATGTTATAATGAAGCTATGCAGGTGGACACAAAACTTCAGTGGGAGTCTGCAATGACAGATGAAATGGACTCCTTGTTGAAAAATTAGACTTGAGATTTATATAAGTTACCTGCAGGTAAATGGGCTTTGTAGAATAAATGGGTTTATAGGTTGAAAGAAGAAGATGGAGGTAAGAAAAGATTTAAATCTAGATTAGTCATAAACGGATTTGCACCAAAACATGGTATTGATTTTGATGAGATTTTTTCTCCAGTTGTTAAAATGAATTCTATTTGTACTATTTTAAGTATTATGGCTACTGAAGATTTTCATTTAGAGTATCTTGATGTTAAAACAACCTTTCTTCATGGTGATTTGAATGAAGAAATATATATGGTACAACCACAAGGATTTGAGGTCAAGGGTAAGGAGAGTTTAGTGTGCAAATTGTAGAAAAGTTTATATGGCTTGAAGAAAGCATCTTGGCAATGGTATATTCAATTTGATACTTTTATGAATGAGAATGGATACACTCAATGTAATTCTAACCATTGTATTTATTTCAAGAGGTTAAATAATGATAGCTACATTATTTTATGTTTATATGTTGATGATATGCTTGTAGCTAGATCTAACATGGATCATATTAAGGGGTTGAAACAATAGTTAGAAAAATCTTTTTCTATGAAGGATTTGGGGACAAAAAAAAAATCCTTGGCATGAAAATTTGTAGAGATAGGAAGAACAGAAAATTAACTCTATCTCAGGTTGATTATGTTGAAAAGGTGTTGCAGAGATTCTACATGAAGGATGTCAAAGTTGTCACTACACCTTTGCCTGGTTATTTTAAATTGACTAAAGAAATATGTCCAAAGACACCAGAAGAAGAGGAAAAAATGTCCAATATACCTTATGCTTCATCTGTAGGGAGATTAATGTATGCTATGGTATGTGCTAGGCCAGATATTGCACATGCAGTGGGAGTCGTTAGCCAGTATATGAGTCACCCTGGGATTGAGCATTGGAATGCAATCAAATGGATTCTCTGATATTTGAGAGGTACATCCAATAAGTGTTTAAACTTTGGGGGCTATTGGTTGTATTCTAGGTTTTGCCTTCTTTTTCCTTGGTTCTAATGTCTTCCCTCTCCAATTTTTCATGTTTTCATGTCTTCTAGCCTAAAACCTGTGAAAACGTTCAAAGTCTTAAACCCTAGCTTATTCAATGTTCAAATTTGAAGAGAACCCTAAGGCATTGTTCATTTTATATTTCTCAGTTACTTTTTGTTCCACTTAAGTCATGAGATCTATTGCAGTCTCTTAGTTGCATAACTTAAATCAGCATATTCCTTTTTCCTTCCAACTTTGCGATTTGCATTTGTCACGTTGTCTCATGTAAGAACCAAATATTCCCTGTTCTTTCCCAGACTTCGCGATTCACTCTATGTCACATAATCGCTGAATGAGTATAATAAAAGGTACAAAGCAAAGCCTTCAGTCGCGCAGTCTCCAGAAAAGAGGCCGGTTAAGTTCAAACTGTCAAGAGTTGGTGACTAACCTTTTATGGTTTGGATAACGCATCAGTCGGGTTGTTGCCAGATAACCCAGGTTTCAAATCAGAATGAGACATCTATTAGGAGGTGAGTGGATTCCAGAATGATTGCTTAAAGATATAAGTGCATTTGGTGACTACGAGACAACTTAAGGGTACTTGCTAGTCGCAGGGTCTCGAAATATTTTAAAGGTGTGATAAGTCACTTGGCGATTAAGCGATAGCCGTCAGATGAAACTATGAAAAGATCCTACGGTAGTCACCAAGTCTGAGAATAAAAGACCCAAAAGAGAAAATTCCTCGTGACTCAGCGGCTAAGGGTATGTCGGGTAGTCACAAGATAAAGTCTTTTGGCATTCAGCATCTGCATTTGGTGATCAAGCGACTAAGGGTTGTCGTGCAGTCTGGAAGAAGAGAGATAACATTGGGCGACTAAGAAATAACTATGAAAGATAAGACTAATAGTTAGTCACATGGTCTGAGAAAGGAACGTGGGTTAGTGATAACCACTGGT
The DNA here is from genome assembly GCA_018584345.1 of Thuja plicata. Taxonomy (NCBI): domain Eukaryota; kingdom Viridiplantae; phylum Streptophyta; class Pinopsida; order Cupressales; family Cupressaceae; genus Thuja; species Thuja plicata. The sequence goes on from MU221474.1 coordinate 15,275, forward strand.
GACTTAGATTTGCTTTGTGTCGCGTGATCGCCAAATTTTGACTCTGGTTAGTAAAAGCAAGGAAATTGCATAGTCATTATGACTCTAGATAAACCATGGGTTAAGGATTGGGATCAGTGATAGAGAAAATGAATGTAGTCGCATTGTCGCTTAATGATGATTTTTTTTAAAAAGTGATAGTATTAAATATGTCAGTGTGAATTATTCGGCGGCCAATCAGATCTCCATATTTTGATTACTGTGCAGAAAAAGAGTAGCTGAGATGTGTGATAGAGGGCCAATCCCAGGGTGACATGTCAGCTCATTCAAATTTTATAAGGTTTTGCCGAGGATTCAGTTTTACAAATTTGATTTTCCTATCACACTCAGGAAACTACGGCTAGGTTTTCAATTATGTTCACAGTATGTGGAATTTAAGACATAATTGATGTTATCAGAATCATGAGCAATGTACTTTGAACGGTTACTATAAGGAGATGATTTCCTGTTCATTTACATTCACCTTGCTTTCAAATTTTCTAAGTTTAAAGAGTTCAATTGCCAAAACAGAGTAAATTCAAGAATTTGCAGAGTTCTCTGAGAATTAAGAGTTCATTGTTTCCAGAATTGTGTGCAAAACAATCTGAGGAGTCTCTATGATAGATTTGTTTCAATACCGGTAACAAGCAAGGGAGAATTCAAACACTGAACAATGAGTAGAGCTATGAGTGTAGCTTCGACAAATGGAGAAAGTGAGAGAGTAGAGGATGAAGCAAAAGGAAAAGTGAACTATTCAGATGAATTCCTCCATCTCCTACCTGGTTCAACATAGAACAAGAAGATTAATGCTAATGTCCTCATTGATGAGTATAAAGACGTTCGAGATGCTATGACTCCAGGAACAATAGGTTTTTCCCTCTTCAACTATTTTTATAAGAATTCTGATAAACCCATCCCAATATCAAACCCTTGGACCTATGGTTTAGCCAGGTTACTTGTTCCTGATGTCTTCCTAGATGTAGACTTGTTCTTAGACCTAGCCAATCACTATGATGTTTTATCTAAGACCATCAAGAGGGATGATGCCACTACCCTATTAATTTTGAATAGAAATTCATTCATGCAAGCCTTTGGCTTATACAACAGCATGTCTACCAAAATTGACATGACAAAGCAAAAACATAGGTATACTTTGAAGCCAGGGATTGCTAGGAGCCAATTGTTAAAACATATGTTAAAAGAAGTGAGAAAGTATTTAGATCCTATGTCTAGGGATTGCCCATATTATTACAAGGATCTACATTTTTATATCGAGTATGCTGCATATGCCCTGTGTAGAGTGTTGGGAATAGATGGTGATGCAGAGAAGATTGATGTAGGGATTCTGATGATGGTGTTGGACCTACAAGAGGTCCAATCTAACACCATTTATGATTATATTCAGCACTTCATAGATGAAATGCAAGAGGGTTTCATTGCAACCCAGAAGAGAATGAAGAACCCAAAGGAGAAGGAGCCCAAATTTTTGCATTACTCAGTTCTTATGCATCTCCTTTTGCATTTCAATTTTCTCATCATGGATGTTAATAATTTAACTCCTTAGAGATTCTATCAATCAGCACCAAATCCTATCCAATTTTGGGTGAGGGTTTGGAATTACACTTCTAGGGAGTGTGACTATTATGCCTTTCAGAATTGGATTGTGTATCCAATAGTACAGAGTTTGAGAACAAGAAGAACAAGAATCCCATTGAAAGTTATACAACTTCTTAGGCCCTATGATTATATAGATAGCTGGCCTGGAAAGCATAATTGGGGTGATTTCTTTATGGAAGAAAATTACATAGTTATCAGGGTATATGGGTGTATTCACCCACCTCATTTATTACCATATTATGTACCAGCAAGGGTGGTAGCAATGGAGTTTATATGGCAGCTATTTTTGATAGATAATGAGCATTTTGCGCCACATAAGAAGGGGACTTTGACCCCTAGGAAGTTTAAGATTTCTAACTTTACAATTGGCAAGGGTGCCATTGATGCAGTAGGTCAATGGTTGGAAAAATATAGGATGGGGGCAGCCCCTTATAGATACATTGACCCAGAGGGTTTTATGGAAGGGGTAAGGAAATTGTATACTCCTACAATCCCCAATACAAATGTCCATTGTGAGTGCATAGAAGAAGATGCAACAAGGAATATCTTGGATGAAGATGATATTCATACAAGAAGACTGAGAATCCAAGAACTGCTAAATTTGGAGAAGCAAATAAAGAGAAATGGGTTGGGTTTTGGGGGTTTTTACCCTGACCTCCCATATTTTGATAGAATTAAAGCCATGATAGACAACTATTATGTGGTTATAGAGAAACTGGATACAGTGCTTGACAAGAAAGGTGCTCAGACACTTGATCATTCAGAGTCAGAATACAACAGTAGTAGTGACAGTGAGTATGCATGTCCTACTATGTATCCTCCACCATAGAAAGATGTAGCTGAAATACCCCAGTTGCAGGGAGTAGAGGGTCAGATTATAGATTTGACAATTGCTACCCAACCAGATGATGTAGAGGAACCTGCTACAAAGAGGCAGAAACTGGAAATAGGTCAGCCCTCAATTAAAGGGCAGAATAAGAAGAAAGATAAGGCTAAGGCCTTAGGACCTGGTAGGTAGGTTATATGATCATAACCTAAGAAAGGAAATAAGGGAAGGTAAGAAACAACAACCTGACTTGGATGATGAAGTTGAGGTGCCCCTTAAGGCTTGTATTAATGAAACACTGATTCATCAACAGGAGTTTTTAAATGATGATAATTTTGTGAAAAATGAAGATTTTAAGGACTTCCAGAGATGGTACAAGAAAGAACAAATTAGAGCAGAGCTAATAGTTGATGACAAAGAAACTATAACTAATGAGGCATTGATGGATTTGTAGAACTATGATCCTGAAAATGAGGATATTTCGCTAGAGGATGCCAGGAAATTAGTATCAGGAAGTGGAATACTATTGGCGGAGGGTTGGGATTTAGCATCCACCTTCATTATTGATCAAATAAGGAAATAGCCAGACCTCAAAATGGCTAGTGAAGTGCAAATAGGTGATGTAATAAAAGGATTTGTGTATAACCCAAAGTCTCAACCCTTTGCAATGTGGAACTTGTGTCAAAAAGACCAAAAACCCTAAGTAGTGAACATTCAGGAAAATATGGTGGGAAATCAAATGGTCTAGACAATGCAAAATACAGGGGATTTGAAGATATCCCAAATCATGACACATTGGGCTCACTTGAATGAAGACAAAACTAAGAAATTGTCTAAAAGGTGTAGCACATTGGTGGAAGAGACTAGTGCATTGGCAAAGGATAGAGAAAAGTGTTGAGTGCAACTTTATCAGAGGGATCAAATGATAAAGAAATTAATGGAAGAATTGGAAACAAAGCCTAAGGTGGTATATGTACCTGCACAACCACCACCATTGCAAATTGAAGATAATCCTAAATTAGAGAAAGCAGTGGAATAAGAGGCAGATGAAGAAAAAGGAAATGAAATTGCATTAAGAGCATTGAGAGGTGTGTTGTAACATAGAATTGATATTTTGAAAGATAAAGCTGATGTTATACTCAATGCTTATAACAAGTTGCCAGCTTTGCACATGGAGGTAATGGGGTATTTGGCTATCCTCAACCCCTATTTTACTAAGTGGTCTACTAGGGTACAGTTATTTGAGAAGTTAGCATTATTGCAATCCCTGAGATCAGATGTGCCAGAGATAGTGACTGAGGTTGAAAATGAGATCAAAAGAGTTAATATTGCTCTCTCATTCTCTAAAGGCAAATTGAACCAAATTGAGGTGAAGTTAAGCCTCTTTTCTGATGATTTTAATAGATTTATACCTTCCTTAAGAGGAGATGATGATCAAGTGAAGGCCTTAGATGCCTGGAAAGGTGAGTTTGACAGAAAAATGCCTCGCAATGAGGCATTTATTTTAGGAACTGATATTGATGTGGAAGGGTTCAATAAGATATTGGACGAAGCTTTCAAAGTAGAAACTGACATCAATAAGTTTCTAGTAGACATCAAAAATATCACTGATGCGAGATGGGACAGGCAAAAGGTCCAAATACAGAGTACTCAGGACTTCATGTGGCCATCAGGTGATGAAGTGAAAGCATGGGAGGTGATGACTACAACCAAGAAGAAGAAGCCAACAGTAGAAGAAGAAATTTTGGATCATGAGTAGGGATGACTACTTGGTACCTCACCATTGAAGATAAAGAGGATAGTTATTGCAAAAGGAGAATGTAGGTAAATCTGAAAGCACGGTCATCCAGACTTGACATAACTACTTCTATCTACTATGTACACTATCAGATCAAGTCGCTAGATCGGGAGAAGAACAAAGAATATCTGTTTCTATCTTTTTGACTTGGTCATTCTATCGCTTCTTCTCTCTCTTTCTTTTTGTCTCTTCTATAGTTTTAGGGTTAGGTTTTCTGAGACCATCCGAAGCTTGTAGCATCCTTTTGAAAAGGATTCCAAGATGGTTAAAGACCTATATATAGAAGAGAGTCATATTTTCAAAGGAGGATGAAAATTAATGAAAAGAATCAGTCTTTCTAAATCTATGCCTGTTTTCTTTCAAGCTTCAAAGCTTTTTCTTATGTATGAAAGAAGGATTACATCAATAAAATATGGTGCAATTTTACTCTTCTTTATTGTTGTCTCTTTATTTCCTATGTATGCTTTTTTATGTTAAGATTGTAAGGCAGTTTGAGGCATTTTGGTTACAAGTTGACTATCTAATTACTTGCGAGTTTCTTTCATGTAAAGAACTAAGTTTTGTGACTAGTTTCAGGAAGCATATCAGTATTCAAGGATTTGATACAGTATTTTAGAGGTAATCAGATAATTTTTAAGGCAACTTATCCTAATTGCATGTAGGTTGTAAGGCAACTTACAGTATTTTGTTTATTTGAAAATTCAATCTTTTGACTCTGTAACCCAAAGGATAAGCACTGATCTAGACTTGGATCTGATAATCTATCATCATCTAAGTTTTTTAAAATATTCAAAATTATTCAAAACACACTTGTTACTAAAATATATGGGCTGAACTCATTAAGGACCTATGTCAGCAGGACAATGTCCACTTTATTGATTCTTTAGAGAGTGAATCATTAGGTTATCCCTCCTGAAATCAAAAGGAAGAAGGATGCAAATCCTTGACTCATTGGTGTACATTCTCAAAACCATAGCCTGGCTTATAGTACTCTGTTTCAAACTAGTTATTGCAATCTCTAAGTTGTCCTATAAGTTGTTATAGTGAGGTTTTTGGTTCATACCCATTGAATGAAACAATCCACCAAATACATAGACTGAGATATCAGTAATCTTTAAAAGGTAAAACCTGCCTCAGTCTATGGAGCTCAAAAACAAAGAAGGATCTTATCCAATCCTTAGAAATTAGTCTTTCTCTTGCCTAAAAGAGGTTGCAACTGAGTATACAAGGTATACTATCATCATTAGGTAAGTGTTGTAAGAAAAATAGCTAACAAATTGGTAACTCTACTGGGGATAAAGAGATTGTAAAGTCTTGTTGAAGTATTCAAAAATCTCGGGTGTTTTGCAGTTTTAAAATTTTATTGCAGTTGAGTTGGCCCATCCAAGTAATCTGGATATTGGAAACCTAATAGTTTGAGCTTGTTTTCAAGCCATATTTGTGGTTACTTGTAAGATACCCTCTTTATAAGTATTCATCCCAAGTTTTTGGGTGGTGACTCTGAAAGGAACATCTCTGTGATTAGTGCAAAAGAAATAAATGTCTTACATAATAAATACTAGGTCAAGAGTAAGAACTGACCCAGAAAGGGTATTACATGAAGGAATCCCATCATCCTCAAGAGTTGGAGCCTCTTGGAGGAAAGAGAAGAATCAAGTTGATATGGATGAAACTCCTTTAAAAGGTGAAGGGGTAAATATCAGGAATGAGATGAATACTATTTAGCACTCTCATGATGGAAATACTTTAGATTATGAGGCTATTGAAAGACTATTAGATACACCCAAACTCACTTCTACTTCAAATGAGAGAGAAGAGATTACTACACCTAGTTTAGATTCAGAAGATGCCCCTTCTAATATGCTGGCCAATGAAGAGAAGTTTATTCTGAAGCAACTTGCCCTAGTTCGCCAAATGAAAAAGGAAAGAGAAATAAGAAAGAAAAGGAATGATCATAAGGCTCTTGATAACAATAGAAAAAGGCTTCCAAAACACCAAACTATGAAAGAAACAGAAAATTCTCAGAAAAACCAAGAAATACCATTCACTCATAAGGCTTCTATTTTACAAATAAATAAAGGTAAACAAAAGATGGGTGAACATAGAGATCAAGAACCTAAGTTTTAGAAGCCTATGGTTGAACAAATGTTCAAGTTAGAAATTGATTTAGAAAAATTGAGAATTGAAAAATAAACCATGGAAAAAAGGTTGGAAAAGGCCCAAATGGAAGCTGCTACAATTGAAATGAAGAAAAAGATAGATTTTTTACAATCTTCAAAGTATTCTTATTCTGGACCAGAGAATAATACAGCCTCTAGAGGAAAAGCTACTATGACTAAAGAAGATGACAGTTTTCAAAGGAAACCACTGCATAATGAGAGGTACAAACAATTTGATTTTGTTGGTATCCCTAGATACCCTAATGCTTTTCCTAAGGATGTGGGTGATATAGGAGAAAAGCTCCCAAATTTTTCTAGTAATAATGTGATTTCTTGTGAAACACATTTAAGAAAGTTCATTGATTTTTTTGATGATTTGAATATCACCCATGAAGATGTACTAATGAAGTTATTTGTTCAATCCCTTGTTGAAGATGAAAGAGAATGGTTTAGAAGCCTTGCTAATGGCTCTATTGTTTCCATGGATGAGTTGATTGAATTATTTAAAGATCAGTATGGAGAAAAAACAAATAAAGGTTTCTTATTGAATGAGTTCAACAATATCAAGAAAAATTACAATGAAGAAGTTACAGAGTTTAACACAAGATTTCAAAGAGCTATGCATAAGCTATTCCAGAAGATAAAGCTAGATGAAGAGGTTTATCTAGCAACCTATTTAAATGCCTTTGATTCCAAGATGGGATATGCTCTAAGAGATAAGAACCCTAGAACACTCACTGATGCTTATAAAATAGCAGTCAATATTGAAATGAACAGAAGAGTGTCTGGTAAATTAAATAGGAGAGATGATGCAAGGTTTAGCAAGAGTAATCTGAAAGAGCCAGAATACAAAGAATATAAGGCTCCTCAGAATAATAGACCTTCTTACAAAACTACTTATAATCCTCAGAATAGAATGCAAAATCATCCATATGGAACTCAGTTCAAAGATGGAAAGCCTGTTATTGCACCTAAAAGGGAAAGAATAGACAATATAACTACAGATCCCCTACATAGAAATTCTCTCCATTTCTGCAATGAAGAGACATGGTGTGAGGCTTGTGACACTCCTCATAATCCTAATTTTTGTGTTTTCTCTTTGGATTTAAAGGCAGATGGGGGATAGGAAAGGGATGAGGGGGAACACTGTGATTATAGTATGACCAATACCTTTTCATGCCATGATGTTGATTCAAATAATGAAGAGGAGAATCATGACTCCTATGTCTCACAAAAAAGGATTGAGAATCATCACCAACAGATTTTGTTTGATAGTGATACTGATGAATTTGATGACAATGTAAGATGTTATGCCCAAGATGGTCAGGATGTTCCACTCGTAAGGAAGGCTTCATATGAAGAGAAGGCTAGAATTACTTCTGAGTTAGTAAATAAAGCTAGAAGCAATTACCATTTAAGGAACAGGGTGGTAGGTGGAACTGGTAACCAACCTTCAGGTGTCTTTATAAAGGAAACCAAGCCAGACACCAGGTATGTTCAGAAAAAGGAAGGACCAAATGAAAGTGTAAATAAACACAAGGTCAAGATTGTTACAAAGGTCGTAGAGCCAAATATGGTTCATGAGTCAATTCAAAAGGAACACAATGGGGAAAGTGAAGTTATTATTGATAAAACAAAGTGTTCAGATGTGAGGTATACTCTAGTAGACATGGGTCAGTGCTTGTCCCAGATGACAGTTAAGGTCCCATTTCTAGAAATAATGAGGATTAAAGAGCATAAAGAAAAATTCATGTCATTATTAAATAGTGTACCCACAATAAAGGCTCAATGTCCAGAAGTGGTTTTAGAAAAGACAACCACAAAGGGAAGTGAATTGGAGGTGTTGACATCTGAAATTCCTCAAATATTCCTAAATGCAACTTCCCCTCCAAAAGTTGTTGACCCATTTTTTCTCTCATTAATAATTAATGATAAAATGCTTAAGAATTGTATGATTGATTCAAGAGCCTCAAATATAGTTATGCCAGTTGAAATCATGAAGGAAATGGGCCTACAAGTTGATACACCCCATGGCAGATGCAGAGCTATGGATTCCAGAGAAGTCCCTATAATTGGAACTATTGAGACTATGCCTTATCGGCTAGCCATTTGCCCTGATGTAGTGATGACAATGAACATTCTTGTGGTTGACATACCACCTCACTACAGCATGTTATTATCAAGAAAATGGAGTGCTTCAATGGGTGGTAGTATAAAAAATGATTTTTCATATGCTACTTTCAACATTGCTAGAGAGAATGTCAATATTTTGAGAGAGAGCTGAACTCCCCACATGATAGAAAAGTATGAGGATACTCATGTGAATTGTTGCATTGACATAGACATGGAAAATTTTAGAATGCAAAGTGATGAGCATAAAAATCAAGAAGCTAACCTTTTGAATAGAGAACCAATCTTGCAAGAAGATGGATTATGGAAAATGTACTTTGATGGTGCTTTCTGTAAAGAAGGATCAGGGGCAAGAGTATTATTAATATCTCCATTAGGTACAACTTTTAAATACTCATTTCTGTTAGACTTTCAATGTACAAACAATACTACAGAATATGAGGCTTTATTCTTAGGACTTGAAATTGCTACCAAACATGGTATAAAATGTTTAGAGGTTTATGGTGAATCTGAGTTGGTGGTAGCACAAGTCAGATCTAAATATGTTGTGAAGAATGACAGATTGAAAATGTATAAACATGCTATTTGGGATCAACTTGAGATGTTTGATGATTTTAATATAAATTGGATAGAAAGGTCAAGAAATATTATGGCTGATTTTATAGCAAATGTGGCTATGAAAAATGATGATTTGACCTTACATGGAGTATCAATACTTGAAGTAAAAACAAGACCAATTGTTTTAGACAACATATAAAACTGGCAAGTGTTCTAGGATGATCAAGATATCTTAAGGTTCATGCAATGTTTAGATCACTATGAGAACCAAAGTATTGATTGTGGTTCCTTACTGGAACATGATGATGGAAAGGATTATATCTTTGGTAATGAAGTTTTCCACTTAAGTTCTAATCAGATTCCTAGGGGTCTGGTTGAACTTGAGGCATTGTTTATAACTCAGCAAATTGATACATCCAAGTTGAGCAATGCCAATGTTGAAGATCTAGAAGAAATAAATTTAGGATCTGAAAATAATCCTCAAACAGTATACATTGGAAAAGGTCTGGACTCTCATGTAAGAATAAACCTGATTAATCTATTGAGAAAATACAAACATGTCTTTGCTTGGTCATATGATGACTTGAAAGCATATAGAGAAGACCTTTTCCAACATGAGATTCCTTTGAAGTCTGATGTCAAGCCATTTCGGCAGAAACAAAGACCTATTAATCCCTTGTTGGCTCCCAAGATACAATAGGAGTTGATGAAACTCAAAGATGCTGGGATAATCCAGCCTATAAGACATTTAACATGGGTATCAAACCTAGTGCCAGTTAGGAAGAAAAATGGTGACATCAAATTATGTGTTGATTTTAGGAACCTAAATAGTGCTTCATTGAAAGATAATTATTCACTGCCAAATATGGAAGTAATGTTACATAAGGTTACTGGTTGTGAATTATTGTCCATGATGGATGGTTTTTTAGGTTACAACCAGGTTTTAGTCAAAGAAATAGAGCAGTATAAAACTGCATTTACTACTCCTTTGGGAACATATGTTTATATCAGGATGCCTTTCAGATTGATAAATGCAGGAGCAACTTTTCAAAGGGCCATGGATGTGGCTTTCAAAGATTTTATATATCTATTCATGGTCATTTATCAGGATGACTTGACTGCATATTCTAAGAGGGCTTCAGATCATTGTGACCACCTGGGTAATATTTTTAACAAAGCTTTGGAGTATGGTGTTTCATTGAACCCTAAGAAATGTCATTTTGTGGTCAAGGAGGGGAAGTTGTTGGGACATATAGTGTCCAGAGAAGGGATAAGAATAAACCCTGAGAGAGTGGAGGCAATTCAAAGAGTAATTGCTCCAAGAAATTTAAAAGGTGTGCAGTCCTTTTTAGGAAAGATAAATTTTGTCAAAAGATTTGTAGTCAATTTTTGCAAAAATTGTTAAGCACATTGTGAAATTGCTAAAAAAAGATACTAAGTTTGTTTGGAATGAGGAAGCTCAGCAAGCATTTGAAAGAATTAAAGAGGTAGTACAACAGGCCCCAGTTTTAAAATCTCCAGATTATACTAGGCCTTTCTCTTTGTTCTCATTTGCCTCATTTCATACTATTGTTGCAATCTTACTTCAAAAGGATGAACAAGGATTTGAACATCCTATAGATTTTTATAGTAGATCCTTGCAGGCTGCAGAGCTTAATTATGAAATAATGGAAAAGTAGGCCTATGCATTGGTTAAGGCAGTAAAATATTTTAGGCCCTATTTGGTTTGTGCTAAGGTACAGGCCTATGTTCCTCATTCAGCAGTGAAAGATATCCTCACACAATCAGAGGTTACTGGTAAGAGGTGTAAGTGGATTACAAGAATACAAGAGTTCAATCTTGAGATCAGTATCACCAAACTAATAAGAGGACAAGGCTTGGCTAAACTTATGACAGAAGAGAACCTAGATTTAGTACAATCAAATCATATAGGAGCACATGACCAAACCATTACCAGTATAGAGAGGCAACCATATTACACTGATATTGTTTTTTTTTTCAAAAATGCTAAGTGTCCTGATTATTTGTCTGATAATCAAAAGAAAAGTCTTAAATTACAAGCTCAAAGGTATATCTTGATTTAGGGAGATTTGTTTTGGAAAGATAAGAATGGTATACTATTTTTGTGCCTTGACATTTTCCAGGCTGAGAGGGTTTTAGTTGAGATGCATGAGGGAGAATGTGGAGGTCACTTTTCTGCTAAAACCACTGCCCATAAGATTTTAAGGGCAGGATATTATTGGCCTACTTTGTTTAAAGACACTTATATTCATGTTAGAAAATGTCAACCATGTTAGAGGTTTTCCAACAAATTAAATTTTGGAGGCACTTTGTTGCTGAATCTAGTGACTATTGAGGCCCCTTTTGCTATGTGGGGGATTGATTTTATTGGTGAATTTCAAGAGAAATCTAATGCAGGACATGGATGGATACTGGTGGCCACTGATTACTTTACTAAATGGATTGAGGCTATCCCTACCAGGAGAGCAATGAGCAAGGTAGTTACTGAGTTTCTCATGGATAATATTTTAACCAGGTTTAGTGTGCCCAATAAATTAGTGATGGATAATGCTATGAGTTTCAGATCAGAAGAAATGACAAGCTTTTGTGAAAGGTATGGGATCACAATATCATACTCATCCGCATACCACCCACAAGCTAATGGAAAAGCTGAGTCTAGTAACAAAAGCATATTGAAGATACTAAAAAGGACTCTGGAACAAAATAAGAAAACATGGCATACAAAGTTGAAATTAGCCCTTTGGGCTGATAGGATCACAACCAAGAAGGAAACTGGTAAATCCCCTTTTGAATTGGTATACGATTTGCCAGCAAGGTTTCCAGTGAATAATTTATTACCTGTTTACTAGTTTATACAAGAAGAACACTTAGATATCTCTAACCCAATGCAAGATAGAATGATATAATTGATAGAGTTGGATGAAACTAGAAGAGAAAGTCAGAGAGAGAACATAGGGTTACAATAGAAAATGAAGTATTTGTTCGACAAGAGGGCTACTGATAGAAAGTTTCAGGCTGGTGACTTAGTTCTCCAATGGAATGAAAGGGCAGAAGATAGAGGTAAGCATAAGAAATTTGAGTCTTTATGGTTAGGGCCTTTTATAATCTCAGAACATTATGGCAAAGACTCATATTTGTTGAAGGATATGGAGGGAGAAGGTTTTGAGTTGCCTGTGCATGGGAAATTTTTGAAACCTTCCTTCAAGTGAAAATCATTCCAGTGCATGAGTAAGTATGTATTATATGTTGAGTCTTTTTCTGGTTTGTAAATTCTATAAATACTCCCCTTTTTTCCTCGGTCTGTTCTATTCTATTTTTTTGTGGTGGTCTGCAACCAGAGATTCTGTGGTTCTTTGTCATAAACCTTGTTTAGCCAATCCTCATCAGAGCCATTGTTGGTTGTATTCTAGCTTTTGCCTTCTTTTTCCTCAGTTCTGTCGTCTTCCCTCTCCAAGTTTTCATGTTTTCATGTCTTCCAGCCTAAAACCTGTGAAAATGTTCAAAGTCTTAAACCCTAGCTTATTCAATGTTCAAATTTGAAGAGAACCCTAAGGCATTGTTCATTTTATATTTCTCAGTTACTTTTTGTTCCACTTAAGTCATGAGCTCTATTTTAGTCGCTTAGTCGCATAACTTAAATCAGCATATTCCTTTTTCCTTCTGACTTTGCAATTTGCCTTTGTCGTGTTGTCTCATGTAAGAACCAAATATTCCCTGTTCTTTCCCAGACTTCACGATTCACTCTGTGTCGCATAATCACTGAATGAGTATAATAAAAGGTACAAAGCAAAGCCTTCAATCACGCAGTCTCCAGAAAAGAGGCCGGTTAAGTTCAAACTGCTGAGATTTGGTGACTAACCTTTTACAGTTTGGATAACACAACAGTCGAGTTGTTTGCAGATAACCCAGGTTTCAAATCAGAATGAGACATCTATCAGGAGGTGAGTGGATTCCAGAATGATCGCTTAAAGATATAAGTGCATTTGGCGACTACAAGTCTACTTAAGGGTACTTGCTAGTTGCAGGGTCTCAGAATATTTTAAAGGTGTGATAAGTCACTTGGCGATTAAGCGACAGCCGTCAGATGAAACTATGAAAATATCCTACGGTAGTCACCAAGTATGAGAACAAAAGACCCTAAAGAGAAAAGTCCCCGCGACTCAGTGGCTAAGGGTATGTCAGGTAGTCGCGAGATAAAGTATTTTGGCATTCAGCATCTGCATTTGGCGATCAGGTGACTAAGGGTTGTCACGCAGTCTGGAAGAAGAGAGATAACATTGGGCGACTAAGAAATAACTGTTAAAGATAACGCTAATAGTTAGTCGCATGGTCTGAGAAAGGAACATGGGTTAGTGATAACCACTGGCGACTTAGATTTTCTTTGTGTCATGTGATCGAAAAATTAACTCTGGTCAGTAAAAGCAGGGAAATTTTACAGTCGCTATGTCTCTGGATAAACCATGGGTTAAGGATTGGGATCAGCGATAGAGAAAATGAATGCAGTTGCATTGTCACTTAATGATGATTTTTGTGAAAAAGCACCAGTATTAAATATGTCAGTGTGAGTTATTCGGCAGCCAATCAGATCTCCATATTTTGATTACTGTGCAAAAAAAGAGTAGCTGAGATGTGTGACAGAGGGCCAATCCTAGGGTGACATGTCAGTGCATTCGAATTGTATAAGGTTTAGCCGAGGATTCAATTTTACAAATTTGATTTTCCTGTCACACTCAGGAAACTACGGCTAGGTTTTCAATTATGTTCACAGTATGTGGAATTTAAGACAGAATTGATGTTATCAGAATCATGAGCAATGTACTTTAAATGGTTACTATAAGGAGATGATTTCCTTTTCATTTACATTCACCTTGCTTTCAGATTTTCTAAGTTTAAAGATTTCAGTTGCCAAAACAGAGTAAATTTAAGAATTTGCAGAGTTCTCTGAGAATTAAGAGTTCATTGTTTCAAGAATTGTGTGCAAAACAATCTAAGGAGTCTCTGTGATAGATTTGTTTCAATACTGGTAACAAGCAAGGGAGAATTCAAACATTGAACAATGAGCAGAGTTGTGAGTGTAGCTTCGACCAGCGAAGAAAGTGAGAGAGTAGAGGACAAAGCAAAAGGAAAAGCGAACTATTCAGATGAATTCCTCCGTCTCCTGCCTGGTTCAGCACAGAACAAGAAGGTTAATGCTAATGTTCTCATTGATGAGTATAAAGACATTCGAGATGCTGTGACTCTAGGAATAACAGGTTTTTCCCTCTTCAACTATTTTTATAATAATTCTGATAAGCCCGTCCCAGTATCAAACCGTTGGACCTGTGGTTTAGCCAGGTTACTTGTTCCTGATGTCTTCCTAGATGTAGACTTGTTATTAGAACTAGCCAATCACTATGATGTTTTATCTAAGACCATCAGGAGGGATGATGGCACTACCCTATTAATTTTGAACAGAAATTCATTCATGCAAGCCTTCGGCTTATACAACACCATGTCTACCAAAATTGACATGACAAAGAAAAAACATAGGTATACTTTGAAGCCAGGGATTGCTAGGAGCCAATTGTTAAAATATATGTTAAAAGAAGTGAGAAAGTATTTAGATCCTATGTATGGGGACTGCCCATATTATTACAAGGATCTACATTTTTATATCAAGTATGTTGCATATGCCCTGTGTAGAGTGTTGGGAATAGATGGTGATGCAGAGAAGATTGATGCAAGGATTCTGATGATGGTGTTGGACCTACAAGAGGTCCACTCTAACACCAGTTATGACTATATTCAGCACATCATAGATGAAATGCATGAGGGTTTCATTGCAACCCAGAAGAGAATGAAGAACCCAAAGGAGAAGGAGCCCAAATTTTTGCATTACTCAGTTCTTATGCATCTCCTTTTGCATTTCAATTTTGTCATCATAGATGTTAATAATTTAACTCCTCAAAGATTCTATCAATCAGCACCAAATCCTATCCCATTTTGGGTGAGGGTTTGGAATTACACTTCTAGGGAGTGTGACTATTGTGCCTTTCAGAATTGGATTGTATATCCAATAGTACAGAGTTTGGGAACAAGCAGAACAAGAATCCCATTGAAAGTTATACAACTGCTTAGGCCCTGTGATTATACAGATAGCTGGCCTAGAAAGCATAATTGGGGTGACTTCTTTATGGAAGAAAATTACACAGTTATCAGGGTATATGGGTGTATTCACCCACCTCATTTATTACCATATTATGTACCAGCAAGGGTGGCAGCAATGGAGTTTATATGGCAGCTATTGTTGATGGACAATGAGCATTTTGCGCCACATAAGAAGGGGACTTTGACCCCTAGGTAGTTTAAGATTTCTAACTTTACAATTGGCAAGGGTGCCATTGATGCAGTAGGTCAATGGTTGGAAAAATACAAGATGGGGGTAGCCCCTTATAGATACATTGACCCAGAGGGTTTTATGGCAAGGGTAAGGAAATTGTATACTCCTACAATCCCCAATACAAATGTCCATTGTGAGTGCATAGAAGAAGATGCAACAAGGAATATCTTGGATGAAGATCATATTCATACAAGAAGACTGAGAATCCAAGAACTGCTAAAGTTGGAGAAGAAAATAAAGAGAAATGGGTTGGGTTTTGGGGGTTTTTACCCTGACCTCCCATATTTTGACAGAAATAAAGCCATGATAGACAACTATTATGTGCTTATAGAGAAACTGGATACAGTGCTTGACAAGAAAGGTGCTCAAACACCTGATCATTCAGAGTCAGAATACAACAGTAGTAGTGACAGTAGTAGTGACAGTGAGTATGCACGTCCTACTATGTATCCTCCACCATAGCAAGATGTAGCTGAAATACCACAGTTGCAGGGAGAAGAGGGTCACATTATAGATTTGACAATTGCTACCCAACAAGATGATGTAGAGGAACCTACTGCAAAGAGGCAGAAACTGGAAATAGATCAGCCCTCAACTGAAGGGAAGAATAAGAAGAAAGATAAGGCTAAGGCCTTAGTACCTGGCAGTAGGTTATATGATCATAACCTAAGAAAGGAAATAAGGGAAGGTAAGAAACAACAGCCTGACTAGGATGATGAAGTTGAGGTGCCCCTTAAGGCATGTATTGATGAAAGACTGATTCATCAACAGGAGTTTTTAAATGATGATAATTTTGTGAAAACTTAAGAGTTTAATGACTTCCTGAGATGGTACAAGAAAGAACAAATCATAGCAGAGCTAATAATTGATGACAAAGAAACTATAACTAATGAAGCATTGATGGCTCTGCAGAACTATGATACTAAAAATGAGGATATTTCACTAGAGGATGCCAGGAAAGTAGTATCAGGAAGTGGAATACTATTGGCTGAGGGTTGGGATTTAGCATCGGCCTTTATTATTGATCAAATAAGGAAACAACTAGATCTCAAATTGGATAGTGAAGTGCAGATAGGCGATGTAATAAAAGGATTTGGGTATAGCCCAAAGTCTCAAGCCTTTGCAATGTGGAGCCTGTGTCCAAAAGACCAAAAACCCCAAGTAGTGAACATTCAAGAAAATATGGTGGGAAATCAAATGGTCTGGATAATGCAAAATACAAGGGATTTGGAGATATCCCAAATCATGACACATTGGGCTCACTTGAATGAAGACAAAACTAAGAAATTGTCTGAAAGGTGTAGTACATTCGTGGAAGAGACTAGTGCATTGGCAAAGGATAGAGAAATGTGTTGAGTGCAACTTTATCAGAGGGATCAAATGATAAAGAAATTAATGGAAGAATTGGAAATAAAGCCTGAGGTGGTATATGTAGCTGCACAACCACCACCATTGCAAATTGAAGATAATCCTAAATCAGAGGAAGCAGTGGAACAAGAGGCAAATGAAGAAAAAGGAAATGAAATTGCATTAAGAGCATTGAAAGGTGTGCTACAACACAGAATTGATATCTTGAAAGAAAAAGTTGATGTTATACTCAATGCTTATAACAAGTTGCCAGCTTTACACATGGAGGTAATGGGGTATTTGGCTATCCTCAACCCCTATTTTACTAAGTGGTCTACTATGGTACATTTATTTGAGAAGCTAGCATTATTGCAATCCCTGAGATCAGATGTACCAAAGATAGTGACTGAGGTTGAAAATGAGATCAAAAGAGTTAATATTGCTCTCTCATTCTCTAAAGGCAAATTGAACCAAATTGAGGTGAAGTTAAGCCTCTTTTTTGATGATTTTAACAGATTTATACCTTCCTTAACAGGAGATGATGATCAAGTGAAGGCCTTAGATGCCTGGAAAGGTGAGTTTGACAAAAAAATGCCTAGTAATGAGGAATTTATTTCAGGAACTGATATTGATGTGAAAGGGTTCAATAAGATATTGGATGAAGCTTTCAAAGTAGAAACTGACATCAATAAGTTTCTAGTAGACATAAAAAATATCACTCATGCGAGATGGGACAGGCAAAAGGTCCAAATACAGAGTACTCAGGACTTCATGTGGCCATCAGATGATGAAGTGAAAGCATGGGAGGTGACGAATACACCCAAGAAGAAGAATCCAATAGTAGAAGAAGAAATTTTGGACGATGAGTAGGGATGACTACTTGGTACCTCACCATTGAAGATAAAGACGATAGTTATTGCAAAAGGAGAATGTAGGTAAATATGAAAGCAAGATCATCCAGACTCAACATAACTGCTCCTATCTACTATGTACACTATATGATCAAGTCGCTAGATCGGGAGAAGAAAAAAGAATATTTGTTTCTATCTTTTTGACTTGGTCATTCTACCGCTTCTTCTCTCTCTTTCTTTTTGTCTCTTCTATAGTTTTAGGGTTAGGTTTTTTGAGACCATCCGAAGCTTGTAGCATCCTTTTGAAAAGGATTCCAAGATGGTTAAAGACCTATATATAGAAGAGAGTCATATTTTTAGAGGAGGATGAAAATTAATGAAAAGAATTAGTCTTTCTAAATCTGTGCCTATGTTCTTTCAAGCTTCAAAGCTTTTTCTTATGTATGAAAGAAGGACTTCATCAATAAAATACGGTGCAATTTTACGCTTCTTTATTGTTGTCTCTTTATTTCCTGTGTATGCTTTTTTATGTTAAGATTGTAAGGCAGTCTGAGGCATTTTGGTTACAAGGTGACTATCTAATTACTTGCGAGTTTCTTTCATGTAAAGAACTAAGTTTTTTGAGTAGTTTCAAGAAGCATATCAGTATTCAAGGATTTGATACAGTATTTTAGAGGTAATCAGATAATTTGTAAGGCAACTTTTCCTAATTTCATGTAGGTTGTAAGGTAGCTTACAGTGTTTTGTTTATGTGAAACTTCAAGGTTTTGACTCTGTAACCCAAAGGATAAGCACTGATCTAGACCTGGATCTGACAATCTATCATCATCTAAGTTTTTTAAAACATTCAAAATTATTCAAAACAAACTTGTTACTAAAATATATGAGTTGAACTCATTAAGGACCTATGTCAGCGGGACAGTGTCCACTTTATTGATTCTTTAGAGAGTGAATCATTAGGTTATCCCTTCTGAAATCAAAAGGAAGAAGGACGCAAATCCTTGACTCATTGGTGTACGTTCTCAAAACCATAGCCTGGCTTATAGTACTCTATTTCAAACTAGTTATTGCAATCTCTAAGTTGTCCTATAAGTTGTTACAATGAGGTTTTTGGTTCATACCCATTGAATGAAACAATCCACCAAATACATAGACTGAGATATCAGTAATCTTTAAAAGGTAAAACCTGCCTAAGTCTGTGGAGATCAAAAACGAAGAAGGATCTTATCCAATCCTTAGAAATTAGTCTTTCTCTTTCCTAAAAGAGGTTGCAACTGAGTATACAAGGTATACTATCATCATTAGGTAAGTGTTGCAAGAAAAAGAGCTAACAGGGGCTCTTCTACAACTGTTCATGGCTATGTTGACTCATATTTGGTAGGAGATATAGATACCAGATGGAGTACTACAGGTTATGTATTTACTATGGGTGGGACAGTAGTGAGTTGGATTTCTCGGTTACAAAAGGTGAATGCATTATCCAATATAGAGGCAGAGTATGTTGCTGCTACAGAGGCAGCTAAGGAGATGATATGGCTTGAATTCTTCATGGAAGAATTGGGACATCCATAGGAAGATAATTATTTGTCTTCATATAGTCAGAGTGCCATTCATCTTGCAAATAATTCTTCTTTGCACTCAAAAACAAAGAACATACATTGTGATATCATTTCATTCGGTCAATTTTGGATGATGGATAGTTAAAGTTGGAGAAGATACATACTGATGATAATCCAGCAGATATGTTTACAAAGGCAATGACTAGGGATAAGCTGAATTCCTCTTCCACTTTGGTTGGCCTTCTAGACTAAACAGAAGAAAAGAACAGCAGAGTCCAGGGTGGTTTCTTTATTCTAGTGGGAGCTACAGGTTTGGTTGATCAGTCTCCAAGTGGGAGGATATTGTTGTGGATTCTGATCAGTCTTTAACTAGGAGGGTATTGTTGTGGAGTTTGATCAGTCTCCAAGTGGGAGATTGTTATGTATGTGGAGCTTAATCAAACTCAGGTTCTTTCGGCACGGTTTACCCCTAGACTTATGTACAAGGGATTGGGGACAACACCCCCAAACTTGGAGTCAAGGGACAGAGCCCCTTACGGGGTCCTAGGGAAATGCCCCAGGCAGGGTCAAGGGAAGATACCTGAGATGGACCCCATACATCTGGATGCACAATATTATTCCTAACAATCTGTTAAAACTCAAGGAAACCTACATGAAACTATTAGTAGTTTTTTTTATCCTTAAACTCTAAAATGTTGCAAAATATGACAAACCACAGGAAAATTGTGAAGCCAGTAATCCATGCAGACGGTGATCTACACAAACGGTAATCTACGTAGATGGTTATCTGCATAGACAGTGATTTATTTGCACAAATGACCGAATACAAACTATCATATTTTGTTATAAAAAATACTTAATACACATAAATATCAGATTTTTCATCAATTTAGACAGCGTCTAACTCTTAAAAAGCATCACTCTGTCAGAAACCCAAGAGTTAAAAAGCTTAAAATCTAAAGAAAAATAGTTTAAAATGATGTTACTATAAGTCTATTTTAAAACAGGTGAAGACGGCGGTCTGTGTGCGTAGACGGAAAAGTAGTGCAGATGGCGATCTGCTTAGAGGATGTTCTAGAAATGTGGATGGCAAAATTAGAGCGTAGATGGGTCTGCTTGAAAAAATTGTAGAACTACGAAAAGAGCATAAAACTTGTTAGAAAATAGGGATGTGGGTCCTACTAGGCATGCCAAAATGTATGTGATAAAATCTAACCTATTGGGAGAATGTTCAGACATGCAAACATTAGAGATATATAATCAATAAGCTACATTAAACATGTCTAAGAAGCATACTACCAAAAAACAACAAGAGATCAATCAGAACCTCCGATGAGCGAAACAAGTGCACCCAAGCCTTGGTGATTTTCTTTTAGAGAATTGTGGGTGTTCTCTCCCAACACAATATCATAGTCCCACTAGATTTGATGGATGGAAACTAGAATGCAAGCTAATGGATAATGAAGAGCTCAAGAACAAGTATGAAGAACTTGTCTCTATCCATTCGCCAAAATGATGAGAATGAAATGCAAGATTACACTAACATGTTATGCAAGATCAAAATGAAACTAAGAACTAGATTCATTCACCATTATGCCTAAGATGTAATTTCTATATTATCTAAAAGTATGAATATGAAAAAACACTCTAAAATTCTAGCACTAAACTAGCATGATAACAATGCATAAATGAGAGTTGATTTTCTCTTGACAATGGCTTCTATTTATAGAATTTTTTGAGGAGAGAGAGGGCTTGGAAGAGGTGGAGCTCATGTGGTATCCACATAGGTTCCACATAAGGTACACATAAGTCATGCAAGAGGACCACTTTGCTCACACATGTGTGAGCAAATTTTGATGTGATGGGTCAAGGTGTACTTAAAGTACACATGTGAATGATCTTGTAAGAGGTGTAAGAGTTTTGGTCCAATGAAACACTTTTAGAAAGTGTAAGAGGGTGTCATCATAGGTGTAAAAAACCTTGTTGGCACCAAATAAGGATTATTTGGAAAAGGCTATTTTTGAAAATTTGCTCACACATGTGTGAGCAAATAATTAGGACTAATTTGTGTAGGAATCAAGAAATTAGCCTAATTAACCTTAGTTTATTAGTAAGTAGGTCAATTTGGTGAGAGTGATGTGAGGTAGGGTATGATCTAGGTTCAAATTAGCTTAATCTAAATTAAATTTAGATTAATTATAGTTTAGTAGAATTTAAGTCATGTGGACGAATAAATAAATTAAAAATGTATTTAAGAGGGATTAATGGTGGGTAATGTATATAAATAAAATTTAATACACTAAAGGGGATAGAATTTAAATTAAATTTAAATACTAAGGAAATTGAATTGTATTTAATTAAATAAATAAAAGAATGTAACAAATATAATTAAGTGATTAAAATCAATTATAATGCTATGGGAATATTAATTAAATTAATATAAGGACAATTTTAGATGTCTACACCTGCAACACAAAATATTTGTAGTTTAAAAAGATGGTCTTCAGAATCAAGTTGTTGCAAGACTCTAATGAAATTAGTAACCCTAAAAACTTGCTAAAAAGTGAAAAACAAAAGATAAAGAGCGTAGACGAGAGTTTAAGGATATGTGCAAACAAAAATCTATAAGCATAGACAAAAGTCTATAATCACAGATGAATATTAAAGGATATGCGTAGATGATAGTTTATGCAAAAAGCTGAAAAATCTATGCTTGACAGTGCGGTTTTTGAGAAGCGCAAATGATAGAACCTCAGCATAGTTGAAAATATGCATAGATGACCAAACAGAAAATTAGGGTTAACTAACTATGGTTAAATAATTATATTTTAAAATTATTTAGCAGCATTTAACTCTGTAAAAGTGATGTCATGTCAGAAACTCGAGAGTTAAAAAACTAAAATATGTCAAAAATTAGTTTAAAACAACTTAAACTCAAAAGTTAGTTATCTCAAGTAGAGACAAGAGTCTCCTGGTGGAGACGATGATCTTTATAGATGAAAATATATTCATATGACTGTTCAGCATAGACAATCATTCGAGGGTGGAGATGTCTCTACGTAACGGTTTGTAAAACTATATAGAAAGTTGGAAAAAATATTTTAATTTTAGGGATGTGGGTCCCACCTGGCATGCCAAAATGTATATGTTGGAAACCTTCCTTTTGGGAACATGATCATGCCTACAAACATGAGAGATAGACACCAATTAAACTACATTAACATATCAAAAACATGCTTCGAGAAAAAGGCTTCCACCATAACCTCTAATGAGCCAAGCAAGAGAACCCAAGCCTTGTTGATTTTCTCTTACAGAGGGTTGTGGGTGTGCTCTCCCAAAAAAAATTATTAATCTCTATGATTATTGAAATGATAAATGATGAAAACTAAGTACAAGCTATATGCAATGATGTTAAATAACTCAAGAACTAGTTATGGAGAACTAGTCTCAAGCATTCAATGAGAGTAGATGAGAAACTGAATGCTAAGAATCTAGTATTGAATGCAAAATTAAAAGCTATGAATGAGCTACAATTACCATGATTTAATGCAAATATCTACCACACAAAATTAGCATAAAAACTCTAAATGAATGTAAGAAGATCTAAATTCATACTAGCATGATAACTCTAAATGCAAGAATAATGGGTGATTTACTCTTTGCAAGGCTCCTATTTATAGGATTTTGGAGGGCTTGGGTGAGATGGAGCACATGTGGCATCTACATAGGTGCCACATGAGGGACACATAATCCATGCAAGAGGCCAATTTTACTCACACATGTGTGACCAACTTGAGATGTGATGGGTCAATGTGTACTTGAAGTACACATGTAAGAGATCTTGTAAGAGATCTATAAGAGGTGTCATAGATTTAGTCCAATGAACACTTTTAGAAAGTGTAAAAGAGTGTCATCAAGGTTGTAAGAAAACTTGTTGGCACAAAATTAGTATTATTTAAAAAGTAAAATTGTTGAAAATTTGCTCACACATGTGTGAGCAAATAATTAGGACTAATGGGTGTAGGAATCTTAAAATTAGCCTAATTAACCTTAGTTAATTAGTGACTAGGCCTATTTGGTGAGAGTGATGTGAGATAGAGTAGGATCTAGGTTTAGATTTAAATTAATCCAAATTATATTTAGACTAATTATTATTTACAAGAATTTTAACATGAAGGAATAAATAAATTAAAATTTATTTAAAAGGGGATTTTAATGTGGGGAGATATTAAATAAAATTTAATACACTTAGGGGATAGGTATTTAAATTAAATTCAAATATTTTAGAATAATGAACTTAATTTAATTATATAAATTTAATTAAATAAGTGGAAGAATATAAAAAATATAATTAATTAAAATTAGTTATAATGTTACAAGGGTCGATTTTAGGTGTCTACAGGTACTACAGATAGTAATCTTTACTTTAAAATTTTAAATAAAAAATTCTTATTGTAGAAGTCTTTTTTGATGACAATATATTAAGTGGGGATGATAAGTTTAGTAAATATTTTACATTAAAGATGCATAATGGGTTTAAAATTTCCATGATAGGAGAAATAAAATTCTTTTTAGGACTGCAAGTTACTTAATCTAACAAAGGAATTTTCATGACTCAAGCTAGGTGTATGAGGGAATTGCTAAGAAAGTTTGGGTTTGATGACTCAAAATTGATGGGAACATCTATGGTGAGAGGATGTACGCTATCAATAGATGACGAGTCCCCTAAGATAAATAAGTCAAGGTAAAAATCAATGGTCAATGGACTGCTATATTTAACTCATACAAGACTTGATATCATGAATGCAGTGTGTCTTGATCCAATATTTCAAGATGATCCCAGACATAATCATGAAGTAGCAGTAAAATGAATCTGAAAGGGAAAATTAACTTTGGGATGTTGTATCCTAAGGATGATGATTTTACCTTATGTGTGTATACAAATGTTGACTGGGCAGGTGATGTTGGTGACATTAAGAGTATAAGTGGTGCCACATTATTGTTAGGTAGCTAATTGACATCATGGATGAGTAAGAAGAAGAAATCAATTTTATTATCCATTATGGAGGTAGAATACATTGTTTTTTCTGGTAATTATACTCAAATAATTTGGATAAAGAAGACATTATCTGATATTTTCATTTCTATTAATCAACATTGTTAGTATTCTCAAAATTTTGCAGAAATTTGGAGTGACCAATTCAAAATTTCTCTAAGGTAAAGTTATTGCCCCTAAAACATTTGATAAGGAATTCTTTGCATGCTAGTGAATTGAGATCTGGATTTTTTCATGAGAAATCCCTTGGGGAAATGTGTACCACCTATCATAGAGAAATTATAGTGGGTTAAAACTTTTAGATGTTAGATTGGATGTGTTTTGAAGATAGCCATTTGGAGATGTTTATCTAATTTGCATTTTGCACATTTCCTGATTTTATCAAATGACCCAATTTTGGAGGTTTATATCTTTGACCGAATGGATGCGCATGACATAAGGATTGTTCCTAGATTTTTTATACATGAAAATGAACCTCCATGCCCATTTTCAGATCCCTTTGAGTTCATATGACAAGTTTGCCAAAGCCATTCTATTTGCAATTAATTATGATTCTCAGAAAGTGAAATGCAGAACACCGAAGTACCCTACTTTGGGTTTCCATAATTTGCCCTTAGTTTAATGTAATGTAAAATTGAATTCTCCCCTATATTGTAATAATTAAAAGGTTCCCCCATGAATATTTTCATACCTTGGTCAATCCATTTGATCGGTTTGCTCACCGAATTCCAAATCAGATTTATGTAGTTTCACTAAGCTTGAATTCAGAAAGTTGGTAAGATGTTGACTTTGAGGAGTCGTATTGATTGACCAGTTGAATAATTTTATTCCTTGTATGAGATTAAATCTATGTCCAGGTGTTCATGTTTTAAGAGTTTCATTTTATGTCTTTGTGAATTCAAAACCAAATGGATTTTATTCAATTGTTTGTGTGCTAAATGACTAGTCATCCAGGAGGCTGACTTTACATGTTAATATCTTGATGCAAATTGATGGCCATGATGAGTGAGTTGGTTATTTTTATCCTATGCATGAAAATGTGCTAACTAGGAAGGGTTCAAGGATCCAGGAGTTGATTTTATTTTTATAACAAGATGATTCCAAAGGTAGTTTGTTCTATTTGTACATCTGCATTTGTCACTGTTTCAGAATGACTATATTAGGTAAGAGATATCTCACATCTAGGCTGGATTCAGATGAAACATTTTCACACATATGCTTACTACATATGGATGAATGAATGTGTCTATTGGGAGAACCTTAGAATTATGTGAAGTATTTTATCAAGATACATTTTGGGAAGGTTTTCAGAGTTGTATTAGAACGAGCATCTGCAGAACAAGTTGAAGATAGATTATGCCCACAATGGTGCAGGTTTCTTTATACACTAGTTTGTAAAATATAAAAGCACAAACATGAAGGTGGAAATTATCAAGTTACACACTAAATGGAGTAGTAAAAGCTTATAAAATTTTCAGGCTAATGCAATTGTTAGGTTGTTTTCACACTGGATGTTTTGGAAGTCATGGAGACACATAAAAGGGATAACTATCAAAGCATGGTACATAAGGGGATTTGAAGCATTCATATCAATGTTGAAGAAAAGTGTAAAGTAAGACACATTAAAACCTCACAAATCTATTCGCTATTTTTCCCAAATCCTTTCTATTTGTAGTTTATGCAGATTGTGTTAGTAATAACAGAGAGGGGGGTGAATCAGTGGCCTCAAAATTGTATCCTTCAAACATTAACCGCCAATCAAATAAACCTCAGATTTTTAAGTCCCTACAAGATGCATGCCATGAAATACTTATAATGATTAACTATCTATCATTTTTCTTTGTCTGTCCTTATTCTCCTTGATTACCGATAAGTAGTATAACTATTTACCAAAATACAGTAAATATGTAGAGTATACCGATATATCTAGAATGAATTATGTAAGATATAAAACAATAAATAAATGCATCATACACACATATAAAACATGGATTTTAATGTGGAAACCCTGTTAAGAGAAAAACCACTAGAACCGGTACCCCAAATTTTCACTCTTCTAAAGTGAGCCCTGTTAGGAGCCAACCCTGTTAAAGGTTACAAACACACCATTAGGTGTGACCTTGTTAGAGGATTTTACACATATAGGTTGTCACTTAGTATCAGGCATCTAATGCTACCATCCTTGAATCAACCTCTCTCTTAGACTATCAATAGGCATCGGGCATATGCAATGCTACTTTCATGAATCAACCTTTTTGGCACTCCTTGGGATGTACCTCAATATATAGAAGACTGTTAAGTCCTTCTCTGTTAAGAGACTTGATGCTTCAATGGTTAAAGACCTATTTCTAATGCAACTTGAATTGCAGATTTTCAGATCTTTTTAAGTACATTACCTCTCTGATCAATGTATCAATTCAGTTCTTTTTTTCTCCACACTTTCTGCTCTGTGATGTTGTGCTCACTATTCGTCGGTGTTTGTAGAATTCCTTAGCTCTCCTTAAGCTTGATTGATCAGTACTACATGAATTTTTTCTTCATCAATTTATCTTCAGCATCCACTTTCTATTCACTCCCCTTAATCCCTTTTTAGTGAATGTGTTATCAAAAATGAATTAGGCTTGTCTCTTATATAGACATGATATTCATTGTTTCTTGATTCTTGATTCTTGGCATGAAAAACAATCTAGCCAATTAGATTTAAAGAATAACTCTTGATTTGTCTCGTATTTATCTTCATGCCAACTGTACAAATCATCTTTAAATTGATCAATTAACTCTGGTCAAATAAAAAAAGAAAAAAACTAGTTAAGTCTATCTTTAGCTCTTGCCAGCTAGATATTTTTTCATTTTCTAAACTCTCTGCTCCGTCGGTCAACTCAGCAGTTAGTCATCGGTGACAACTGATAGTTCCATTAGTGTGACTTTAGTTAGCTTGGAGATCTTTGTCTGTCGAGCACCATTGGATTTTTACTCATCAGGCAACTCTATTTTCAGCTCGTCAGACATCCTGTGGTTTTGCTTCGTTGGGCAACACTGTCTTCTGCTCGTCGGGTATCACTGTGACTTTTCTTCTTTTCCTTTTCAAATGGTGTGCACTCCGTCTGTTGGAAATATAGATGGAGTAACTAAGAGGGGAGGGGTGAATCAGTTACCACAAAAATAAATCCACAAGTCCCTTAGATGTCTTCAAGATATATTGTTGTTACTCGGTAGATTAACTTATTATTGTTCATTAAACATTCATATTTATTGACATGCATAAATCAAATAGCATAAACACAAGTGACACCAGATATAACGTGGAAACCCAATTTGGGAAAACCACCAATGCAACTAGTTACTGATTTTCACTCTTCTGAAGTGAGCCCTGT
>MU221474.1:48721-63311 GCA_018584345.1 Thuja plicata
CAGATCTCTGTTCTGCTCCAATAGATCCTTACTGATCACATATATCTTTGCAGCACCTCAAGGATATCTCTAATCCTTCATCAGAATTCGCACATTCCTTCTGCTTCTTCACATTTCCACACTTTTCACTCTGCTCTCTCACACTTTTGAATTCACAACTTGATCTTTCATATATACCCTTCAAGTTATCAAGTCGGCCCAATAACAAGTTAATAAATATTACATTGGTCGGCTGAATAAACATTTACAAATAAAATCCTTCTCAGGCCGACGACATTGTCCAAAAATGATATTCCAGTGTTGACCAACTGATGCTCGGTGAATACTGCAGATTTTTTGAAAATGCTTTGGTAACCGAGTGAACTCGGTAAGCACTGACTTTCCTTCACATTTTCTTTGATGACCGACTGAACTCGGTAAAGACTGAATTTCCTTTGATGACCGAGAGAGGCTCGATAGTAACTAAATTCTCGGTATAGTATTCTGGAGCACTTGGTAGACTCTGTCAATAGCTTCTCTTACCGACTGAGCTCGGTAGACTCTATCTAATGACTGATATGACATTTGTGTAACATCAAGGACAATACACAATTAAACAATTGTTTCCAACATCCGTCATTGTTGTTTTTCACTTAGTGAATACTTGAATTTTATGCATTGTTGAAAGCATAACCTTTGTTCCATTGATTCTTTAAATTCTTTGGCATTATGTACATGACCATACAGATGATATCAAGTTGACATCAATGACAATACAAACCATTAACTGATTTAATGTCTTGCATTATCTTCAACTTAACATTATCAAGCATTCAATCAGTTACATGTCATCAAATTGGTAACCACATAGTACAAAACTTATGAAAGTAGCTTATTGTGGTGGTTAATATTTCAAACCTGGATCACCTATACACTAGGACAATCATTATGTGAAATTTTCTACGTTGAAAGGAACCCCTATGCATGTTCTCAAGCCTTCAGTCATTCATTTCATATTTTTGTCAAGTCAAAACTAGGGGACATTTCTTCAGTTTCATATTAGCATGAAAGATACAAATCAGTCAGAATCTTCCTTCATAATTTTCTATTTTTTAGTGGGATGAATGACACGTCAAATGAATTTTTTCTCACTCTTTGTATGAAGGTTCAAAGTAATATGAAAAGAATAAAAATGGCTTGTGAACCATTTGAAAAATTTAATTAAATGACATAACACAAAGCATAAAGTCACTGAGTATGCACATTAACCATTTGACAAAATGCCTCATAGAGACATAGGCTGCATACTTGCAATACGTGGAATCACATACTACAAAATACCTTGGACAATGGAGGCATAGAGGATGCCCATGAGTCATTCGGAAAAATGTCTCAATTGATACTATGTTTTTATGTTTGCGGATGGTGGGTTCGTTGAAAATGATTTTGAAACTACCACATAAAGTGCAATCTGTATGAGTAAGGTTTCTTTCTATAGTCCTATTAAATGTTCCCTTTTCCCTCAAATGATGCCACAAGGAAATTCATTGATTACTTAGATTACAAAGGACTAGTTTGCTGAGTAAATAAATAGATATGAAGACACACTCACAATATGTAATATTTTAAGTGCTAAGAAGAAATTTTGATCTCGCAAGAGCCTGTGCATGGTTCTAAAAGGGGGCACAATAATGTTTTTTTCAATTTTTTTTCTTAAAAATAAAACTCTTAGGAAAATGCAGATGGTAGGTATACATTGTGTAGGAGAGGCTATGAGGAGCTGCATGGATAACTAGAAGTCTACGCAATAGTGATAGAAATGCAAATGGAGACAAAATGAAGGGAGTGTTGCATTTAAAAAATTTATAAAAAAAATGCATTTGGAAGGTGTTTGGTGAAAGAGCAGTCTGCGCATGATAGTGAAGAGGTTGTATGGAGTTTGGAGGAGACTGCAAGAGTGAAGAAAAGAAGTTGCACAGCTTTTAGGTTTGGAGATTTGTAATAGAATTTGGGCATCCATTAATGCATAATCTCTACCTTCTTTCAAACACCTAGATCGACATTTTTTCCAAACAAAGAGTGGAAAACCATCCAATGGATGTGCAGATTGAAGTTTTGGAAACATGTCTTTTGGCCATTATCCCATATTGCTGGTGGGAGGGAGTTCTTAATTTCTTTTATAGTAAAACACTTAGCATAAGATGTGAAGTAAGATCGAGAGCTCTTGGTCAACGTAGTTCCTAGGGTTTGTTGGTGAATGTTGTTTTACTGGGTCAAGGGAGACTAAATTTTGGAGAGATGGGAGAAAAAACTTTAAAAACTCCAAAGATAATAATCCCACATGCACTGGGAAATAGAAATATTTAGTGTTTAAATACACTAATGTATACACTATAGTTTGAAGTGAAGAGTAGAGGCTCTTGGCACCCGCACACAGGAGGTGTCTCAATATGTGTGCCCAGCCAGTGGTGACCTTGATGGAAGACAAACTTGTTCTGGTGGGGCCCACTGAGATGACAAGGAAAATGACATGGTGGCACAAGCAGTGGATCATGCATGAATCCTGAGGTAGCGCAGATCAATGGTAGAGGCAATCGATGAACTATAACTGATTGAATGTTTTAAGATCACAAATTTGATGATCACCGAGTTGCAGAAAGTAAATGCAATACATTATATCAGTTAATGTATTGTATTTAAATGGATGTCAACTTGATATGGTATGATTTCTCATACACATATTATCACAACACTTAAAGATCTAAAAAGACAATTTTTTTGTCATCCGTAATCATATACACTGAGTGATAGTAAACCCTGAGAGATAGTGAACCCCGAGTATAGAAGTTCATAGTATTTGATGAACTATAACTGATTGAATGTTTGAAGATATTAAGTTGATAATCATCAAGCTACCAAAAGTTAATGCAAGACATTAAATCAGTTAATGGGTTGTATTGTCATTGATTTCAACTTGATATAATTTTATTAGTTATATACAAAGTGTCAAAGACTTCAGAGAATCAGAATGATAAAGGTTATTCTTTTAGTAATGCATAAAAGATCAGCATTCACTAAGTGACTACAAACACCAATGGGAAGTGCACCCCGACAGACAGAGAAACCTGAAAAGAAAGTCACAATGATGCTCGAGAAAAAAACCTGACAAGAATTACCAACGAGCTAAACCATAAGCATTACCGATGAGAATAACTTCATAGTGATGCCTAACGGACAGAAAACCCCAATGAACACACAACTCTGATGGACAGACAACCCCAACAGAGATGCCCAAGGAGAACTGAAGTGTTGACTGAAGCTAACTAAGAGTTAAAACACCGAAATGAACTAAAGTTTAGAAATGAAAAAACACTTTGCTAACAAGAGCTAAATAAGGAGTTAACTGGTTGTTAATATTGTTTTTATCGACAAGTTAAAGCTAGAGATAAGAGAAATATTTAAATTTGTTATATTCTAGTTGTCAAAGAGATATCTATGGGATAAAACTGAAGTAAAGCTTTAAAGAAACATTGGTTAAAATTGCTGATCATGCCAAGAACAAGAAATTAAAGAACTGAGAAATGATGATATCATGTTTATAAAGAGACAAGCTAATTCATTGTGAATTAGGGGTGAATAGAGAAGAAGGATGCTAAGGAGAAACTGATGAAGGAAGACTTCAATCAGACCTGATCAATCAAGTTGATGAAAGAGCTAAATATTTCTATGGACACCAAACAACAGAGAAGAACAACATCACTGAGTGGAAAGAAGTGGAGCAAAGGCATTAAAGAGATGCATTGATCAGAAAGGTATTATGATCTTACAATAGATCTGAAAATCTGCAAGTCAAAGTTGTATGTGTGAATAGATCATTTACTATTTCAATTTAACCATTGGATCAAAAATTCTCTTAACCAAGCAGGACTTAACAATCCTTTCTATATTGAGATACATCCCAAGGAATATCAAAAAGTTTGATCATGAATGTAGCATGAGATGCCAGATACCAATTGACAAACTACAATGAGTTTGGTCATAGAAAGTAGCATAGAGATGTCATATATCAAGTGACAAACTATTCTATTTAAATCCTCTAACAAGGTCACACCTAATAGTGTGTTTGTAACCTTTGATAGGGTTGGCTCTTCACCGAGCTCACTTTAGAAGAGTGAAAAATTTGGGTTACCGGTCCCAAGTGGTTTTCCCCTTAATAGGGTTTCTATGTTAAAAATACATGTGTCAATGTGTTTATGAGTCATTACTTTAGTGTTTTTCATTATACATAACTAATCTTGATTGATCGGTATACACTAAGTTATTTACTACATTTTGGTAAATGAAAGACTGTCAATTAGTAAATAGTAAGAATAAGGTTTAACAGTGAACTCTGAGAAGTAGTTATTTGTTGATTTTATTTGAAGGCATTCATCTTGTAGGACTAAAGATAACTAGAGGCTTCTAATTGTGGTAATAAGTTTTTGGGTTCATATTGTTGGAATATTATTAAGGACACTAGTTCACCCCCCCCTCTTGGTTATTCTAACAATTGGTATCAGAGCTTGTGTGCTTTGAAAGGGAATTTAACAGCCCAAGAAAAATATCACAAGATGAACAAACGAGATGTGCCCAAGTTGAATAAAGACAACTTTGTATCATGGCAAAGTAGGATAAGACTCCACCTTTCAGGTATTATAAATGATGGTGTTCAATACTTAGATACTAAATTTGTGTTACCTATAGGACCTCAAACACTTGAGAAATTAAGAGAAAAGAATCACAAAAATTGCATGATGATAGAACTTTCTTCCTCTCTCTCTGATGATGAGTTTGAAAATGTCAAAAAATGCACCGCTTCAAAGAAAATGTGGGATAAATTGAAGCTGGTACATGGAGGAGATGCTAATGTACTAAGAGCTAAGGAATAAATCCTAAGAGGTAAATTTGATGACCTAAGAATGAGAAAAGGAGAAAATATCACTCAGTACAGCAGAAAAATAAAAGTAGTCAATGTTATCCGAGGAGTTGGAGGCATACTTGAAGAAGAGCTAGTGGTACGTAAAATCCGAAGAACCTTATTGCATGTATATGCTATTAGAGTATCTGCTATACAAGAAATGAGAGCAGTAGAAACAATTACACTCTAGATAGATTGGTTGGTAGACTAATTTCATTTGAGATGAATAACTTTGATAATAGTGTCTTACCATATATTGAGTCTGCATTCAAATCTTCTTTGAAAATAAGTAAGTCAATTCATAGACACACTATTAGAAATGATAGTGAAAGTGATAGTGATTACCAAGATCTTGATGAGATTGAAGCACTTATGGCTAAAATATTGTAGAGAGGCAAAGGTAGATACAAAGGTAAATTACCACTTTTATGTTTCTATTGTAAAAATATTGGACACTTTGTGTCAAGATGTCCTAACAGAAGAAAAGATGACAGAACTAATGACAGATCATATGAGAATAAGTTTGATAGAAGTGACAATAGAGATTACTGAAGCAACTGACAATCTAATAGAAGAGATACCCAAGACTACAAGGACAAAGCAAAGAAATCTTATTACCTAGCTAAGAATAGAGATGGAGATACTAACACCGAATTTGATGAAGACATTGAGATGGTATTTGTGGCCATGAAGGATGATACAAACAAAGAAGAAAGGTATGTAGAGACTGCACTCATATCTAAGGTTAGTAAGAATGATGTTTATATTATAGATAGTGGCTGTAGTCACCACATGACCGGTGATAAACAAAATTTTGATACTTTTGAGTACTATAATGGTGGAATAGTAAGAATGGGTAATGACACACCTTGTCTAGTTGAAGGTAAAGAAACTATAATGTTGAATAACCTGATCAAATGTGAAAATTCTTACTTGGTAAAAGGACTTGATTATAATCTGTTGAGTGTTTCATAGCTGAATAACACAGGTCACTAAGTAGAATTTGAGAATAATAAGGCAAAGATCTTTAATAAATCATAAAGGTTGATCTGAACTGGTGAACAAACAAAAGGTAACCTTTTCTATCTTGATTATATAAATAGTACTTGTTTGATGGCTAGAAATGAAGACATATGGTTGTGGCATAAGAGGTTATGTCATGTTAATTTTGACAACATGATAAAGATAAGCAATAAAATAAAAGTAAGAGGCTTACCGAGCATGACAAAGCCCGAGCATATCATGTGTAAGAATTGTCAAAAAGGTAAGATGAAAAATTCTATTTTCAAGAGCAAAGCCCATACATCCAATGCAATTCTAGAATTAGTCCATATTGTTCTATGTTGACATATGAGGACAAAGAGTTACTATGGAGATAGATATTTCAATCTCTTTGTAGATTACTATTCTAGAATGATGACAGTTATGTTTCTAAAAGAAAAATCAGTAGCATTCAAGATTTTTAAATGGTATAAATTTATGGTATAAAAACAAAGTGATAAGGAATTGAAATACTTAAGATCAGATAGAGGAGGAGAATTTACTTATGATTGCAATGAGCATAGAATTAAAAGATGGGTTTCTGCACCAATAACACCACAATAGAATGGGATTGTTGAAAGGAGAAACAGATCAATTATTGATTGTGCTAGAACATTGATGATAGAGAAAAGAATCACTCAAACTTTCTGGAGAGAAGCTATCAATACTGTTGTCTACACATTATACAGAGTAAAATTGAAGAAAGACACCAAAAAGACACCCTATGAGATTTGGTATGGTTATACACCCAATGTAAGTTACTTCACAATATTTTGTAGTCAACGTTATATTTTAAAAGATGATAGAAATGGAAAGACTGACTCCAAAATTTATGAAGGTATCTTTATAGGGTATTCCACCAAGAGAAAGGCTTATAAATGTCTTAACAAGTCCTCTAAAAAGATCATTAAAAGTACAAATATTAGAATAGATGAATATGTAGAGAAAAATGATCCGGAAAGAAAAAGAGAACCAGAAGACTACAACAGGTTTGTTTACACTGAAGAACCTGACACACTCTACACAGTGTATCACTCTTGAGCAATAGAACATTGCACCCAAGCATTAGGCTGCAATTACCAAAAATTAGTAAAATCCTCAAGATGATTTTCTCAGTGGTGGAGATAAGAATGAAGGTCAAGAAGATGATGAGAATGATGGACAAAGATCTAAACCAAAACTTTCCAAGTATGTCATAAGACACCATCCACAAAATCATATCATAGTAGACAAGAAAGTTGGAATAAGAACAAGAAGTATGTCACTAAACACTAGATGTTTACTTTGTGATTTTGAGTCTAAATCTGTCAATACTGCACTTGAAAATGAATAATGGGTCAGTGCTATGAATGAAGAGATATGACAGATTGAGAAGAATAGCACATGGACACTAGTACCAAGACCAGATGACAAGAATGTCATCGGAACCAAATGGATATTCAGAAACAAGCAGAATGAGAATGGAGAAGTCACAAGGAATAAAGAAAGATTAGTATGCTAGGGGTATGCACAAGAAGAAGGTATTGATTATGGTGAAATATTTGCACCCATTGCTAGAATAGGAGTAAGTATCTTACTTTCTTATGTTGTATTCAAAGGATTCAAGGTATACCAGATTGATGTGATGTAGAGCCCTTTGGTATTCTCCTTAAGGGATCCTACTTCAACTCATGGGCTTCTCAATAACTTGGGACACCCACAAGGAACTAGGCACATCCAAATGGTTTAACAAATAACTCTGACTTTAGGTAACTCAAAAAACATATACAAATTTCTTTTGAACAATTTTACTTCCATTTACCATCCAAACAAGCTTCACTCTTCCATAGATCCTTTCATGGTCTAATTAATGCACTTTGTTTAATCATTTCACAAAGAACCATCTCACTGCCCTTCTAGGATTGTCACTTGTTTATTACATCAATCCACTTCAAAACCTACCTATGAGTTCCATTTCATTAAAAAACCTCTTAGAAATACTACTAAGTCCTTTCCCACATCCTCCAGACACCTCTAACCCATTAACACAACACCATTTTATTAAATAGAACAAACTTGCCTATTTACTGTCTTCTTCAATAGACCTATGTACAGAGGTCTGTAACTTTTGAAAGACATAGTATTTGTCTAATCCCTCTAGTGAGGATGTGCATAAGTAGATTCCCTAAAACATATCTAAAATGAAGAAATATCCAATTGTTCATTAAGGAGATAATACCCCCGCATTGAGACTTATTTTCTATGACGGTCATTCCTTGAACACGGATATCTCTATAAAGACACAACGAAATCCCTTGCTACCAAAACCAAAATGATGTTAAATTATGCATCTACCATCCTAAATCCATATATTAATACAAAGATAGCATTAACAACACTAAAAACACAGAACAATAGGACTATTACACCAAGAAGACAGAGAAATACAGAGAATGCATGAATTTTATTTCTTCAAAACCTTACAAACTCAAAATGTTATCGACCATCTCTATTTTTTCTCCTTATGATAGGACTTATATAGATTTTACAAAGGTCTCTTCATCTCCCAAAATAATGACCCACTACCTTTAGTAACTTCCCTCCTGATCTTGTTAATTACAAAAGATTTTTGAAATCAAAATGACAACTAAGTTGTCAATCTGACAACCTTATGTCTAATGACCCATTTTCCATTAGGAATGATCTTATAAACCTGTAAAAGTATTAAAAAAAATAATCTACCCATCTATCCTAAAATTATCCCTTATAGGCAGTGATGCCAACATATAGATGCCAACATATAGATGAGGAAAGAAGAGATATAAAATGTATTGTAGAACTTTGCGGCACGAAGGGCATTGGACAGATTTTCACTTACCTCTTGAGCCCAATCGACATATTGTGTACCTGAGCATATTACTTGTACTATGAAGAAGTAATGCTCAATGAAATTTAGGGCTTCGACTTCACCTCTCATTCTGTGAATGAGCACCAGAATATCAATAATTTTGGGCTTAAGGTCCAATCCAAATAGAGTCTTTGGAACCTTGATTTTAGTTCCTCGTGGCTTCTAAAACCATGAGTGCATAATTTCTCTCCTCCACACCATTTTCTTCACAAAAAAATTAGAAGCCGCGTGCGATACTATTAAGTTAGAGAATTTGTCCCGCTCAGGTATCCGAAAGCAATTCACCACTGTCTAACGATCAATAGATAGAAGCACTATGTCATCTGGCAGTATAATCTGTCTGGTGTCCGAGTTGTAATGGTTGATCCATTCGTATATCAATTCCGGAGCTTGGACGGCCACTGGAAACCCTGCCGCTTCAATCAAGCCACTTTATCTAAGCTTCTCCATTATGGGATGAATTGGTTCTGCTTTCAGTCTTTTCTGGAGATCTTGTATGTCATAAAAGCATAGAGAAGTATCTGTGAGATTCTGCAGAGTGGTTTTAATGTCATTCAATCCGTCAAAACTGGAGAACCTAGTGGCCATTTTTCTATACAATAATAAGGGCCTTCAAAAACACAAGATATAGAGCTCACAGTTAAGATGCTATGAATACAAATGGGTTGGGCGGAATAATTGAATGGCAGCAAAGAAGAAACAGTGATTTGAAATACTGTTCACATTTCTGGCTTTATAGAAATCTAAATATCACCGTTGATTTTCAACATTCGTGCCACACAAATGAATTTATGAAGAAAACCCGTTAACACCATCAATGCGGAGCCCTGACGGATCTCTTGAGGTCTTTTCACTATTCCCGTTTCCCTAACGAAAACATTTTCATTATTCCACTTAGTTTTCCATTTTTCATGGACTTGCGGAAAATAAAAAATGGGGTGCTCCACTTAGCGAAAATCTACCTAATATAACATTGGGTGTGTTTCTTTGCTTGTGGAAAATCTCTCTATAGGTGAGAACTCCTCTTGCGGAGAAAGCAATTTTCAATTCTCGGCAAATACTTTATTTTAATTTCCAAGTCAACATTTAAACATTTCTCTCTTACCTGGAAAATTGAAAAAGTGCTTTGAAAACCCGCTGTGGGGTCCACCACAGCACTCCTTCTTCTTTTCTTCCTTTGCGGAAAATTACCTTCTTAGGTAGAATTCTGCCACGGAGAAGCTGAATTCTAATTCTCTGCTTTGAGTCTTTCTTGATTCCAAATTTCCTTTTAACTGTTCCCCGGATCCATTTCTATGATGTAGGTAACAATTTCACTGTCCAAGACCATTTCTTTTCATAATATAATTCTGCAAACATTTCCATTCATACTAAGTGGAAAATCAACTTCGCTGGTAGAAACCCGCAATGGAGAAGATGATTTCTAAAATTCCGCAAGCCCTTGTTTAACTGTTGAATGGAGAATTCTGCCAGTGATGATTACTTCTGCAAGGATCAAAATGATGCGAGAACCCCCATCTGATTAGGCACTAGACTACCCATGGACTTATCATGCGTGAGGGAGAAATCCACCCGACTAAGGGAATGTGGAGGGAGAAGGGAAAAATGGAAAATCCAATGGTGATTCCCAATTACTTAAAGGACATTGACCTAGACTCAAATGCAATTAAACTTCACTTAAGATGCAAAACTTCCACTTTTTTGAAATGGCTACATGTTTAAAAGTGGAGGCAACAGCTGGCTCTGACTGGGGACTTGGGTAGATTATACCCAAGCGAGGGACCCAGTATCTCTGGTTTCGCAAGGAAGAACAAAAGGCAGCAACGCAGGAACACCAACAAAAGCAAGAAAAATAGGAAAGGAACAAAATCAAGGGAAGAAAGGAAACTAACCTAAGGAACGCAAAGCAATAGAACAAAACTATGGTACATTACAGGGGTTACCTGTTTTCAATCTACAATTTGATAAAGCTTCAAATCCTGACCATTGAAGGTTAGTGGTAATACTTCACCATCCTGGTAAGCCAGTTTGAAAGAATTGTTATCAAATACCTGATGAATTATGAACGGGCCCTTCCACAAGGAACCAAATTTCTTGTGCATCCCTTTGGGAGTGCTTCGTTTATCCCACAATAATACACTATTGCCCACCATGAATTTTCTTGGTCTTTCTTTCCTGTCAAACAGCTTCTTCACTCGAGTCTGATGCTGAGTGATGTGATCTACTATCTCTACTCTTTCCTCTTCCAGCTTGGTCATATACAAGATCCTCTTTTCTAAGCCATCTCTGAACATACCATCTTCAATCACCTTTCTGAGTTTTCTGGTGGCCAATTCCAGAGGTAATGGGAGACTCGCTTCAGTGCCATAAACCAGCTTGAAAGGTGATACACCAATTGCCCTCTTTGGCGTTACTCTGTCTGCCCACAATGCTTCGTGAAGCTTTTTGTGCTAGTTTCTTTGATTATCCTCCACCAGCTTCTTAATAATAATCACCAAATTCTTATTGCTAGATTTGGCCTGGTCGTTTCCCTGTGGGAAGTAATCTGAAGAATGGCTAACAATGATTCCATATTCGAAGCAAAAACTAGTAATCTCAACAGAAGAGAAATAAGCTGCATTATCCATTACTAACTTATTCAGGATGCCAAACCTGACTAGTATATTCTCTTTAAGAAATTCACATAGCACTTCTGAATTTGTTTTCTTTGTTGCCTTAGCTTCCACCCACTTGGTGAAATAATCAGTGGCAATTATTATGTACTGGTGACCAGTGCTGGAAGCTGGATTAATTGGGCCGATGAAATCAAGACCCCATTATTGAAAAGGCTCTTTTATCACCACAGGCTTCAACAGGAGAGAAGCTAATTGAGGACACCCTAAAAACATCTTGTATTTCTCACATTTTGCTACCTAGGAATAGGCGTCCTTGAACATTCTAGGCCAGTAGTAACATTGTCTTAAAATTTTGAAAGCTGTAACTAAGGACAAGAAATGTCCTCCACAGGCTTCATCGTGAAAAGTCTTCAGCATCCTCTCTTGTTGTTGTTTATCTACACATCTGAGGAAAGTATCATCTATTTCCCTTTTAAATAATTTATCATCCCAAATTACAAATTTAGTAGCCTTTAATTTTAGCTCTCTTCTTTGTTTCGCCGTCAGGCTATCTAGGCATTCTTCATATGTAAGAAAATAAACAATATCTTCATACCATGTCTCTTGGAGTCCCACGGCTAAGACCAATTGTTTTTCTTCAAATTCCTCTGATCCTTCCACAATCTTGTTTTCCACAATTGCTCTACATAAGGCATTTCCCCTTACTAGCTTAGTGGGCTTAATCTCAATGTTGTATTCCTGCGTCTTTGCTATCCAAGCTGCTCAAGCAGTACAACCCACTTCTTGCTATGTTAACACACTCTTCACCACTAGATCTGGGACATAGACCACAGAATGCGAATGCAAGATGTAGAACCGGAAGTTTTTCAATGCTTTTACTACCGTGAAAGCATGTTTCTCGATCTGAGAATATCTTAATTCATGATTCTTTAAGGGAAAGCTCATGAAAGCTATAGGGGCCTGAACTCCTTCATCATTACTTTGCATAAGTATAGCTGACAAAGTGTGTTCAAAAGCATAACAGTAGATGATGAAATCCCACCCATAATTTGGATGACTCAACACCGGGGCATTAGCAATAGCATCCTTGATGTTCTGGAAAGCTTGTTTCCCTGGTTCGCTCCATTTAAAATTTGCATTGCCTTTCATCATATCTACAATGCATTGGGTTATCTCTGCAAAATCCAGTACAAATCTCCTGAGAAAGTTGACCTGCCCAAAAAATGACTTCACTCCTATTCTGTTCACTAGCAAACTCAACCTTCGAATAGCCTCGACTCGCTCTGGGTCTATCCTGATTCCTTCTTGGGAGACTATGTGACCGAGGACCTTTCCTTCTGTTACATAGAACATGGATTTCTTCAGGTTGAGGGAGATTCCATGATCTCAGCATCTTTGCAAGACCTTCCTCAAGTCTTCTATGTGGTCTTTTCTTTTCTTTGAAAACACGGTGAGATCATCCAGATAAATTACTATAATCCGGTCCTTCAGATCAGTGAATGTTTTGCTCATGCATCTTTGAAAAGTAGCACCGACGTTAATCAGACCAAAAGGCATCCTGTGATATGGAAACATACCCTAGGGAGTTGTAAACGTCGTCTTATGCTGATCTTTCTCTTCCACTTTGACTTGGTTATAGCCTGAGAATCCATCAAGCATGGACATCATCTCAGACCCAGCCACCGTTTGCAGCAAATAATCCATATTGGGGAGGGAAAAATTATCTTTAAGGGACACCTGATTTAAATTATGAAAATCAACGCAAATCCTGATTTCTCCGTTCTTTTTCCGAACAGCACTATATTGGCTACCCAAGTAGAGTGATGAATTGGGTAGATAATCCGAGCCTTCAGCATTTTATCCACCTCTTAGAATATGGAATCTACTAGCTTTGGATTATAATTCCTCTACTTCTGGTGAAAAGGAACGGCATCTGGCTTCAGAGGAATTTGATGTTTCACTTCTCCACCTTTATAACTCTTCAAGTCTTCATAGCTCTAGGCGAAGACGTCTCGATACTCTAGAAAGAGTTGCTTGGCAGCTTCTTTCTCCTCAGGTGAACAACATTTGCCAATGTTGATCATCTTGGGATTATAAGTATCACCGATGTGCACTCCTTCATACTCACCTTTAGTGGGTCCTTTTTCCATCCTTTTCCATTTTATATAAGCATCATGTCTATTAAACAGTTTCTCCAAAGACACAAAATAAGGCGGGATGATATTACCTCATAGCTGAATTGCTTCATCTTATTTTTCTTGTGACTCATGGTTAGAGTCTTCTTTGTCTTCCTCACTCATTTGGTGCTTAGAGGTAATCTTGTCACTCTCCAAGAACAATTGCAAACTCTTTTCATTCTCAAAGACTTGCCAAGAGTCTGTATTGTTTGGAACAAAATCTCTATAGACAATCTCAATTTGATACTTTTTGTCTTTAAACTCTGGATGAGGCAACAATAAAGAAGCTGAAACTGGGGAATCAGCCTTGGAATTCAACTCTCTTGGTACCACTTCAATGGAGAAGGCATCCAGACTTTTTATTTCATCCCAGACCCTGTTTCTGTAATTCTTCAATCTATGGTTCTTGACAGAGTATTGTTTCCTAACCTGTTTCACCATGAGCTCTGCATCGCCTCTAGCCTTTAGCAGTTTTATTCCCTTTTCTTTTGCTGCTGCGATTCCAAGTAACAGAGCCTCATATTCCATGGTGTTGTTGGTGTTCCTGAATTCTAATTTAAAGGCCATAGGCTCAGGTTCACCTTGAGGAGGAATCAACATGACGCCTACACCGGATCCTGATGAGGAATAGCTTCCATCAAATTCCAGAGTCCATATGCTAGTTAGGTTGCTTTCTTCACATGAAGCTCTCTCATTCGGGTCTTCACTTCTTTCTTTGCTCAGAGCTTCCTTAGTAAATGACATGTAATTACCAAACTCTAATTCTTGGTAGAGTATCTGGGCCTTAGGATCATCAGATTTCAAGACGGTGAATTTGGCTTTTTCCTTAGGTTCCAACTTAACTTTCTTATTCCCAATCGGTATTATAGCATGAGACCAATCCAACTTTATCTCACCTCCTAAGTCTCTACAGAAACTTCTACTCAGGAGGAGA
>MU221474.1:74052-105059 GCA_018584345.1 Thuja plicata
CACTTATCCATTCTTCATTATCTAGTGCAGCATTGACAGATTTTGGTTCAAACTCACAAATTAAGCAATTTGAGTTTAAAGACTTACTTCTTGTTCTTGTACCAGCTTTCTTATCTCCTATGATCTATTCCTTTGGATGGTTCCTTCTTACATACCTTGAAAGTACAAGTACAAATATTTATATATCAGCTTGATCTTCATTACCTTGCACATTTTCTTGATCATTATCCTGACCGTCGGTAACAACATTCTGACCATCGGTTGCAACATTCTATTGTTATGGATTTAAGCATTGTTGCTTAGGTAGAGTTATGGGTTCTTCATAGTATACAAACTTGTTGTAGTCTTCTGGTTCTTTTGTCCTTTCCAGCTCATTCTTTTCTTCAAATTCATCAATCTTCACATTTTCACTATCAACTATTTTGTTAGAAGCCTTGATTAGACATTTAAAAGCTTTGCTTTTTGTAGAATACCCCAGAAAAATACCTTCATCACTTTTTGCATCAAGCTTTCCATTTCTATCATCTTTTAAGACATAGCATTGACTTCCAAATATTTTA
This sequence comes from Thuja plicata, assembly GCA_018584345.1. Taxonomy (NCBI): domain Eukaryota; kingdom Viridiplantae; phylum Streptophyta; class Pinopsida; order Cupressales; family Cupressaceae; genus Thuja; species Thuja plicata. Next base: position 74,613 of record MU221474.1, read on the forward strand.
AAGTAATTTAAATTGGGTGTTTTACCATACCATAGCTCATAAGGAATCCTTTTTGAGTCCTTCTATTGTACTCTGTTAAGTGTATAGATAGCAATGCTAACAGCTTCTCTCAAGAAGATCTCAGTGATGTCCTTCTCTATCATCAGTGTTCTTGCACAGTCAACTATTGATCTGTTCCTTCTCTCAGCAATCCCATTTTGTTGTAGTGTTCTTGGTGTAGAAACCTATCTTTTTATACCATGCTCATTACAAAAATTAGTGAATTCATCTAATATAAATTCTCCTCCTCTATCTAATCTCAAACATTTCAGATCCTTACCACTTTGTTTTTCTACCATAGCCTTATACCATTTGAACATCTTGAATGCTTTAGATTTTTCTTTTAAAAACATGACTGTCATCATTCTAGAGTAATCATCAACAAAGAGAATAAAATATCTATCTCCATAATAGCTCTTTGTCCTCATAGGTCCACATAAATTAGTATGGACTAATTCTAGAATATCATTAGATGTATGGGTTTTGCTTTTGAAACTAGACTCTTTTATTTTACCTTTTTGACAATTATTGCACATGATGTTGTTTGGCTTTGTCATCGTCGGTAAGCCTCTTACACTTCTTTTCCTACTTATTTTCATCATGTTGTCAAAATTCACATGACACAACCTTTTGTGCCATAGCCATATGTCTTCATTTCTAGTCATCAAGAAAGTGGGGTTAGTATCAATAAGTCACCTTTGGTTTGTTCACCGGTACCAATCAGTTTTCCTGATTCATTGAAGATTTTTTCCTTCTTGTTCTCAAATGCTACTCTGTGACCTGAATTATTCAGCTGAGAAACACTCAACAGATTATAATTCAATCCTTTTACCCAATAAACATTTTCACATTTAATTAGGTTATTCAGCATTACTATTCCTTTACCTTCAATTTGACAAGGTGAATCATTTCCCATTCTTACTGTACCACCTTTATAGTATTCAAAAGTATTAAAATTTTATTTGTCACTGGTCATATGGTGAGTGCAACCACTATCTATAATCCAGATATCATTTTTACTAATCTTAGATATGAGTGCAATTTCTTCATACCTTTCATCTTCATCTAAATCATCCTTCACAGCTACAAACACTATCTCAATATCATCATCCGGTTCGGTGTCAGTATCTTCATCTTTGCAAGCAGCTAGATAACTATCCTTCTTTCCTATGTCCTTGTAATCTTGGGTATCATTTCTTTTTGATCATCGGTAACCTCTGTAATCTTTGTTATCACCTCTACCAGATTTCTTCTCAAAAGATATGTTATCACTTCTGTCATCTTTTCTTTTTTTAGGACATCTTGTAGCAAAGTGTCCAATCTCTTTATAATTAAAACATACAAGTGGTAACTTGCCTTTGTATTTACCTTTTTTTCTTAGCATTCTTCTTGCCATGAGTGCTTCAATTTCATCTAGATCTTCTTCTTCACTTTCTCTTTCACAGTCTCTTCTAGATGAGTGTCTCTGACTAGATTTTCTTATTCTCATGGAGACTTGAATGGAGACTCTAAACTTGGTAAGACACTATTATCAAAATTATTCATCTCAAATGAAATTAGTCTACCAATCAGGCTATCAAGAGTGACTGTATTATTTTCTACTGCTCTCATTTCTTGAATAGAAGAGACTCTAATAGCATATATATGCAATAAGGTTCTTAGGATTTTACTTACCATTGTCTCCTCTTCAAGTTTACCTCCAACACCTGGTATAGCATTGACTACTTCTTTTATTCTTGTGTTTTACTGTGTGATGTTTTCACCTTCTTTCATTCTGAGACCATCAAACTTTCCTCTAAGGCTTTCTTCCTTGACTCTCAAAACATTTGTATCACCTCCATGTACAAGCTTCAACTTATCCCACATTGTCTTTGCATTTTTGCAATCTTTGACATCCTCAAATTTAGCATCAGTGAGTGAGGCTGAAAGCTCTATAACCATGTAGTTATGTTCATGCTTTACTCTTAATTGATCTACTATCAATGGTCTTGTAGGAAACACAGATGCCGTATCTAAGTATTGAGTAATATCCTTGCCAATACCTGATAAGTGAAGCTTTATTCTATTTTTCCATGAAGCAAAGTTGTCTTTGTTCAATTTGGGCACATCTCATCTATCCATCTTGTGATCTTTACTTAGGTCTTGAAACCTTCCTTCTAAGCACACAAGCTCTGATACCAATTGTTAGTAATAACTGAGAGTGGGGGGGTGAATCAGTGGCCTCAAATTTTTATCCTTTAAACTGTAATCCAACAATTAATATACCTCGTATTATTAAGTCCCTACAAGATGTATGCCTTTGAAATACTTGAAATAAATAACTGTCTGTCGGTTTACCTTGTCTGTCCTTCTTCTCCTAGATAATTGATAAGCAGTAAAACTTATTTACCGATACTCAATAAATATGTAGAGTATACCAATCAATCCATAAATGCATGTGTGAAATGTAAAATAATAAAGTAATAAACCATACACACATAACACATGGATTTTAATGTGGAAATCCTGTTAAGGGAAAAACCACTGGGACCGGTACCCCAAATTTTCACTCTTCTAAAGTGAGCCCTGTTAGGAGCCAACCCTGTTAAAGGTTACAAACACACTGTTAAGTGTGACCTTGTTAGAGGATTTTTATACATAGATTGTCAATAAGTATCTGACATCTACTCTACCATCTTTGAATCAGCCTCTAGACTGTTAATAAGCTTTATGCTAATCTTACTACCATCCTTGAATTAGCCTCCTTCTTAGACTGTCAATAGGCTTTAGGTAAGACCGATGCTACTATAATGAATCAACCTTTTTGGTAATCTATTAGGATATACCTCAATTATAGAAGACGATTAATTCCTGCTCTATTAAGAGACTTAATGCTTCAATGGTTAAACTGAAACACAATGACTTGTTTCTAATGCAACTTGAATTGTAGATATTTAGATCTATTTACTTATAATACCTCTCTGATCAATGTATCAATTTAGTTCCTTTGTACTTCACACTTTCTACTCTATGATGTTGTGCTTCACTGTTCATCGGTGTCTGCATAATTCTTTAGCTCTCCCTTGGCTTGATTGATCAGGACTGTATGAAGCTTAACCTTCACCAGTTTCTCTTCAGCATCTTCTTTCAATTCACTCCCCCCATGTATCTAATTGCTTGTGGAAATGAATTATGCTTGTCTATTATATAGACATGATATTCCTTAATTCTTGGTTCTTGATTCTTGATTCTTGGCGTGAAAAAAAATCTAGCCAAATTGATTTATGGCTTTAACTCCTGATTTATCTCATAGTTATCTTCTTGCCGGCTATATAAATCATCTTTAATTCACTTACTTAACTATGGTCAAATAAAACAAATAAAACAACCAGTTAAGTCTATCCTTAAGCTCTGCCAACTAGATATTTTGTCATTTTCTGATCTCTCTATTTTGTCAGTCAATTCTGCAGTTTGTCGCTAGTGACAACTGTCAATTCCATCAGTGCAACTTCAGCTAGCTTTAGGATCTCCATCCATTGGGCATCATTGGATCTTTCTTATCGGGAATCCTTTGATTCTGCTTTCTCAAGAAACACTATCTTCTGCTCGTCAGGTATTACTGTGACTTTATCTCTGTCTTTACCAATGGTGTGCACTTTGTCAGTGTTGTCTGTCACTTAGTGAATACTTGACTTTTATGCATTACTGAAAGCATAATCATTGTTCCATTGATTCTCTGAAGTCTTTGGCATTATGTATATGACCATATTGATGATATCAAGTTGACATTAATGACAATACAAACTATTAACTGATTTAATGTCTTGCATCATCTTCAACTTAACATTATCAAACATTCAATCAGTTACCTATCATCATAGGGCCTCTTCAAGTATTTTTAGTATCACTTGTCCATGTGCTTTCTTCATGACTCCATGGTCCTCCTTCTTCTACACCATATTTTTTCCATGCCTTAGCAAAGTGAAATCATAATGTTTCTTTATACATACCACTCCTGCAAAATGCATTTCAAGTGCCTCCAAGAGACACACCTTCAAGGTTACCCATGCAACCTCCATGTTTACCAACTCTAAGGCCTCTTCATGGCCCACCAAACCAACTAAAGTATCTTCCCATGAGACCATATCATATTTTACCATTTGATCACTTTCCTCATTATGTCATACTTATTAGCATGCCACCACTTCTTCATCTATCTCTAAGGCTTCATCATGAGCATCTTCACCATCCTCTACCATCAAGATAGACTTCTGCATAGTACCTTCCAAAGGACATAGCATTGTCCCAATGTGAACCATCCCATCATCTTCATAACCTAATTCTCTACTACTCCCATCAGCATCCCTATCATCAACCTCTGACTCACCTTTTAGAACCTCTTTGACATTAGGTTCATCTTTTTCTTCTACCTGTTTCTCCTTATCCTCGTGTCCTAGCAATGGACAACTTGTCTCTATCTATTCATCTTCATCCTCTACTTGTTCAAGGATTGATGCAATCCACTCCCATCTTTTCTCACTTCTCTCCAATGCTTTTCTTAGGCTTCCAATCTCTTCATCTTCCTTTCTTCTTGCTTCTTCTCTTTCCCTCTTTCTCTTTTATTCTCTTTCTTCCATCCTCTAAGTACTCCTTCTAAGAATTATATGCCTCTCTCTCTAACCTTGTTAAATGCAACTTCTCCACTCAACCCAAACCTTTTTCTGGTCTCTGATACCACTTGATGCAGAACCCTTTGGTATTCTCCTTAAGGCACCCTACTTCAACTCATGGGCTTCTCAATAACTTGGGACACCCATAAGGAACTAGGCACAGCTCAAAGGGTTTAACAAAGAACTCTGACATTAGGTAACTCAAACAACATCTAAAAATTTCTTTTGAACAATTTCACTTCCATTCACCATCCAAACAAGCTTCACTCTTCCACAAATCCTTTCATGGTCTAATCAATACACTTTGTTTAATCATTTCACAAAACACCATCTCACTGCCCTTCTAGGATTGTTACTTGTTCATTACATCAATCCACTTCAAACCCTACCTATGAGTTCCATTGCATTAAAAAACCTCTTAGACATACTACTAAGTCCTTTTCCACATCCTTTGGACACCTCTGACCCATTAACACAACAACATTTTATTAAATAGGACAAACTTGCCTATTTAATGTCTTCTTCGATAGACCTATGTAAAAAGGTCTATAACTTTTGACAGACATAGTATTTATCTAATCCCTCAGATGAGGATGTGCGTAAGTAGAGTCTATAAAACATATCTAAAATGTAGAAAGATCCAACTGTTCATTAAGGAGATAAGACCCCCACATTGAGACTGTAATTTTCTATGATGGTCATTCCTTGAATACAGATATCTCTATCAAAACACAATGAAATCCCTTGTTACCAAACCAAAATGACATTAACTTATGCCTCTACCATCTGAAATCCATATCTTAATACAAATATAGTATTAACAACACTAAAAAAATAGAACAATAGGACTGTTACACCAAGAATACAGAGAAATACAGAGAATGCATGAATTTTATTTCTTCAAAACGTTAAAAACTCAAAATTCTATCGACCATCTCTCATTTTTGTCCTTATGATTGGACTTATATAGATTTTACAAAGGTCTCTTCATCTCCCAAAATAACGACCCACTACCTTTAGTAACTGCCCTCCTAATCTTGTTAATTACAAAAGATTTTTGAAATAAAAATGACAACTAAGTTGTCAATTTGACAACCTTGTGTCTAATGACCCATTTTCCATTAGGAATGATCTTATAAACCTATAAAAATATTAAAAATCCTAATCTACCCATCCATCCTAAAATTAGCCCTTATACGCTATTATTTTCCAATCTTGGCAATTACATTCATATTATCATTTTTACATTTCAATTACATTGAAATGGCTCAAAGACCATGAAAAATTCTTGAGTGACCATGAATGGTCATTCTTCCATCTTCAAACTCTCTTAGGATCCATGAGGGACCCTAGTGTTCCTCCTTGCCAAGGTGCCCCTGCACCAAGATGTCAAATCTGCATTCCTAAATGGAATACTGGAAGAAGAGGTATACATTGAACAACTAGAAGGGATTGTTGATCCAGACAAGAGAAACATGGCATGGATTGAAGCAAGAACCTAGAGCCTGGTATGAAAGACTTCACTCCTATCTCATAAGCATTGAATTTATAAGAACAAGTGAAAATAGAAATATGTACTTAAAAGAAGATACTGAAGGTAATATTTTGATTACTCAAATATTTGTTGATGATATCATATTTGGGGGAAATGAAATGTTTTATAAATCCTTTGCTAATGAAATGAGAAAATAATTTGAGATATCGATGTTTGGGGAGATCAAATTCTTTCTTGGTCTACAGATTCTTCAAAAAGATGCAAGCATATATATCACTCAGTCCAAATACATCAAGGAAGTGCTGAAGATATTCAAAATGGAAGATTCCAAGCCAGTTGGAAAACCTATGGCAACCAGATGTAAGCTGACAAAAGATGAAAAATCAAATGTGGTAAATCAGACATTGTATAGATCAATGATTGGAAAACTAATGTATGTTGTTCATACTAGACTAGATATAGCACATGCAGTTGGAATAGTTGCAAGATTCTCTGCTAATCCCAAAGAATCACACATGACTATTGTCAAGAGAATTCTAAGATATCTATAGAACACCGAGGACTATGACTTATGGTATAAAAGAGAAGGAAAATTTGAGCTTCAAGTCTATACAGATGTTGATTGGGCTGGAAACTTAGATGACTAAAAGATCACAACTGGAGGAGCATTTTTCATGGTTGACAAACTTGTCACATTGATCAACAAGAAGCAAGGATGCATCTCACAGTCTACTGCTGAAGCAAAATATGTGGGTGCTAATGCAAACTTCTCTAACATTGCCTAGATCAAATAGTTACTGGAAGGTATGAATATAAAAATTATTGAACTAGTGATTATCTATTGTAATAATACCAGTAAAATTTACATTTCTAAAAATCCATTCATGCATGCTAAGACTAAGCATATTTCTATCAAGTATCATTACTTAAGAGAACAAGTGCAAGAAAAAGAGGTGATACTTGAATATGTTCAATCCAAGGAAAAATTAGCTAACATATTCACCAATCCATGTCCTACAAATACATTTGACTACCTGAGAAATAGACTAGGGGTCCAGCCCTTCTCTATTGGTCAGAAAGCTAACTAGGAAGCTGCATCAGCACACAAATAATCAGAAGATCATTCATGTTGATGCAAGCACTAAGATGGACTACAAAGATACATCATTATACAGAAAGGTACATATCTACACCAAAAACCAAAGTCACTGTATTGTTGATGGATAGGGAAATTCAAAGAGTATATTATAAAAAGGTGAAAGGATATAACTTTCGCATAATCAAAGTTTACTTTGACATTGTTGTCAAAGGGAGAGAAGCCCTGAAGAAGTTCCTAAGGATTTGAAGGGAGAGATTATCATTATCCAAAGGGAGATAATATCTAGAATATCCAAAGGGGGAGATTACATATGAAACATCCATCATGACTATCACAAGGGAGAGAAGATATCAGATGTAACCTATAAGGGATAAATATATCAAAAGGGAAAGAAGACTTATTTTTGTCAAAGAAAAAAGAGATGGTCAAGGAGAGGAATAGTCAAAGAGAGAGAAAACATTAGAAAAAGAATCAGAAGCTACTACATCTATACAATGAAGGGATTGAAGATTTAAGAAGGCACTCTGCATGAAACAAATCTAAGCTATATGAGCTTACCGAGAGTTAGACATCTATATTGGTTATTGAATACTAAGATTGGTAGATTGATGAACTACAACTCTTATATTTCATGTTTTATTAGAAATAATATACTATGATAATGTAGTGTGTTGCCATCAATGCCAAAGGGATAGATTGATGAACTATAACTGATTGAATGTTTGAAGATGTTAAGTTGATAATCACCAAGCTACTGAAAGTTAATGCAAGACATTAAATCAGTTAATGGATTATATTGTAATTGATGTCAACTTGACATAATCCAATTGGTTATATACAAAGTGTCAAAGACTTTAGAGAATCAGAATGATAAAGGTTATGCTTTCAGTAATACACAAAAGATCAGCATTCACTAAGTGGTAATAAACACTAATGGGAAGTGCACCCCGATGGATAAGGAAACCCAAAAATAAAGTCACAGTGATGCCCGAGAAGGAAACCCAACGAGATAAATCACACGCATTACCGACAAGAAAAACTTCACAGTGATGCCTGACGGACAGACAACCATGAAGGATAGACAACTCCTATAGACAGACAACCCCGACGGAGATGCCTGAGGAGAACTGGAGTGTTGACCAAAGCTAACTAAGAGTTAAAACACTGAAAGGAATTAAAGTTTAGATATGACAAAAAACTTAGCTGGCAAGAGCTAAAGAAGGAGTTAATTGGTTGTTAATATTGCTTTCATCGACAAGTTAAAGCCAGAGATAAGAGAAAGATTTAAATTTGTTTTATTTTAGTTGTCAAAGAGAAATCTACGGGATAAAATTGAAGTAAATATTTAAGGCACTATTGGATAAAATTGTGGATCACGCCAAGAACTAAGAAATAGTCATATCATGTCTATAAAGAGACAAGCTAATTCATTGTGAATTAGGGGTGAATAAAGAAGAAGGATGTTGAGTAGAAACTGATGAAGGAAGACTTCAATCAAACCTGATCAATCAATCTAAGGAAAGAGATAAATATTTCTACGGACACCAAAGAACAGAGAAGTACATCATCACCAAGAAGAAAGAAGTGGAAAAAAGGCATTGAAGAGATACATTGATCAGAAAGGTATTATGAGCTTACAATAGATCTTAAAAATCTGCAAGTCTAAGTTGTATGTGTGAACAGATCATTTACTGTTTCAATTTATCCATTGGATCATAAATTCTCTTAAACGAGAAGAAATTAACAATCCTTTCTATATTGAGATACATCCAAAGGAGTATCAAAATTTTTTATCATGAAGATAGCATGAGATGCGAGATACCAATTGATAAACTATACTGGGTTTGGTCATAGAAGGTAGCATAGAGATGCCAGATATCAAGTGACAAACTATTCTATTTAAATCCTCTAACAAGGTCACACCTAATAGTGTGTTTGTAACCTTTAACAGGGTTGGCTCTTCACCGATCTCACTTCAGAAGAGTGAAAATTTTTGGGTATCAGTCCTAAGTGGTTTTTCCCTTAACAGGGTTTCCACGTTAAAAACCCATGTTTCAATGTATTTTGAGTCATTACTTTAGTGTTTTGCATTACACATAACTAATATGGATTTATCAGTATACACTAAGTTATTGACTACATTTTGGTAAATCAAAGACTACTAATCAGTAAATAGTAAGAATAAGGTTTAACAGTGAACTCTGAGCACTAGTTATTTGTTGAGTTTATTTGAAGGCATTCATCTTATAGGACTAAAGGTAACTAGAGGCTTATAACTATGGTAATAAGTTTTTGGGTTCATATTATTAGAATATTATTAAGGCTGCTAATTCACCCCCCCCCCCCCNGCTAATCCCCCCCCCCCCCCCCGCCCCCCCTCTTAGTTATTCTAATAGTATTACCTGACAGACAGTGTTACTCGAGTAAGTGATACCTGAGCAAGCATTACCAAGCTAATTGCAGTTGTCACAAAACTGAACTAAATTTGATGCCTGAGCTATCTGTAGTAGTCAGTTGACCGACAAGAATAGAAGTTAGGATACAACAAAACAACTTAGTTGGCAGGAGCTATATTTAGATTTAACTAATTGTTTACTTTGTTTTTATCAATCACTTAAAAGCTCAAGATAAGAAGGAGATTTAAAACATGTTTTATTCTAGAAAACAAGGAGATATTTGCGGAATAAAACTAAATAAATCATGACGAGCTTTACGGATACAGAAGTGATCAAAGGAGAAAATAAGAAGGATAGAAGAATAGTGAAATCATGTCTATAAAAGAAGACAAGTAATTCATTATCAAAAGGAGGAATTTTGAAGAGAATTTTGGTGAAGATAAGAAGTCTTCATGCAGATCTGATCATACAAGATGAAGAATACAGCTAAGAATTCTGAACACATTGAACAATAGAGAAGAAACAAAATTCACCAAGAAGAAAGAAGTGGAGAAAAGGAATTGAAGAGAACAATGATCAGAGAGGTATTATGGAATTACAATAGATCTAAAAATTTGCACTTCAAAGTTGTATTTATTAATAGACCATCTATTGATTCAATTTAACCATTGATTCATAAAATCTCTTAAAAGAGTGAGATTTAACCATGCTTTATATATTGAGATACATCCCAAGGAGTATCAAAAGGCTTGCATGTTGACAACATAGTGAATGCTAGGTCAAGTGAAAAACTATTAGTTTTAAATCCTCTAACAAGGTTGCACTTAACAGTGTGTTTGTAACCTTTAACAGGGTTGGCTCTTAACCGAGCTCACTTCAAAAGAGTAAAAATTTTGGTTTACCGATCCCAAGTGGTTTTTCCCTTAACAGGGTTTCCACGTTAAATATCAATGTGTCAAATGTGTATATGGTTCATTTCTTTGATGTTTTTCTTTACACATTACTAAAACAGGATTGATTGGTAAACACTAAGTTATTTACTGTATTTCGGTAAAGGTTAAGAAAAGATAGATTGCTATTCGGTAAAGCTTAAGGAAAGGGTAAATAGTCTATTCACTGAGTAGTATGTACATGTTAGATTCACACAAGGCATACATCTTGTAGGACTGAAGATAACTAGAGATTTTATATTTGAGGTATAAATTTTTGGTTGAATATTGGATTAATTTTTTAGGCCACTAATTCACCCCCCCCCCTCTCATTTATTCTAATGATTGGTATCAGATCTTTTGTTCTTAGAAGAGAGTTTTAAGACTCAAGATAGATATCACAAGATGAGAAAAAGGGATGTGCCTAAGTTGAACAAGGACAACTTTGCATCATGACAATGAAGGATAAGACTCCACCTATCAGGTATTGGAAATGACGTCACTCAATACTTATATATTGAATTTGTTTTACCTACTGGACCTCTGACAGTTGATCAATTGAGAGAAAAGCATGAACACAATTATATGATGTTAGAACTTGCTTCCTCACTCTCCGATGCTAAATTTGAAGATGTCAAATCATGCACCACTGCAAAGAAAATGTGGGACAAATTGAAGCTAGTACATGGAGGAGATAAAAATGTGTTGAGAGCTAAGGCTGAAAGCTTTAGAGGAAAGTTTGATGACCTGAGAATGAAAGAAGGAGAAAAAATCACTCAGTACATCTGCAAAATCAAAGAGGTTTTTAATGTTATCCAAGGAGTAGGAGGTGTACTTGAAAAAAAAATACCGGTATGTAAAATTCTCAGAATCTTACTGCATGTTTATGCTATTAGAGTATCTGCTATACAAGAAATGAGAGGAGTAGAAAATAAAAATGTTACTCTAGATAGTTTAAATGGTAGACTTATTTCATTTGAGATGAATAAATTTGACAACAATGTCTTACCAACTATTGAGTCTGCATTCAAATCTTCTTTGAAAATAAGTAAATCAGGTCATAAACACACTATGAGAAATGATAGTGAAAGTGATAGTGATGGCCAAGAACTTGAAGAGATTAAAGCACTAATGGATAGAATGTTGTAGAGAGGAAAAGCTAGATACAAAGGTAAATTACTTTAATTGTAAAGAGATTGGTCACTTTGCTGCTCGATGCCCTAACAAAACAAAAGATGATAGAATCAATGACAGACCTTTTGAAAAGAAATTTGATAGAGGTGATGACCGATATTACTGAAGCAACTGACAATCTGACAAAAGAGACAACTGAGACTAAAAGGAAAAAGGAAAGAAGGCTTGCTACCTAGCTGAGAAAAAGGTTGAAAACACTGACACCAAATCTGATAAAGATATTGAGGTGGTATTTGTTTCTATGAAGGAGATTTAGGTTAAGAAGAAAGGTATGTAGAAACTGCACTCATATCTAAGGTTGGTAAATATAATGTCTAGATTACTTATAGTGGTTATAATCACTACATGACTAGAGATAAAGAAAATTTTGAAACTTTAGAATATTATAATGGTGGATCAGTAAGAATGGATAATGACTCACCTTGTCTAGTTGAAGGTAAAGAAACCATAATGTTGAATAATCTGATCAGATGTGAAAATGAATATTGGGTTAAGGGACTTAACTATAATCTATTGAGTGTTTTACAACTGAATAATATAGGTCACCAAGTTGCATTTTAGAACAAAAAGGAAAATATATTTAATGAATTAGGAAGGTTGATCAAAACAGGTGAACAGGAAAAAGGTAACCTATTATATCCTGATAATATTAATACCACTTGTTTATTGGATAGAAACAAAGACATTTGGTTATGGCATAAAAGTTAATGTCATGAGAATTTTGATAAAATGGTTAGGATAAGCAAGAAAAGGAAAGTAAGAGGCTTACCGAGCATGTCGAAACCTGACCATGTCATGTGTAAGAATTGTCAAAAAGATAAAAGGATAAATTCTAGTTTTATGAGAAAAACCTACACATCTAATGCTATTATAAAGCTAGTCCATACTAACCTATGTGGACCAATGAGAACAAAGAGATACTATGAAGATAGATACTTCATTCTATTTGTGGATGATTATTCTAGAATGATGACTGTTATGTTCTTAAAAGAGAAACCAGAAGCATTTAAGATGTTTAAATGGTATAAAGTGTTGGAAAGTTGACTCCTAGACAACACATGACTTATTTTGTGTTGTCATTATGGAAAAAAATTCATATTAAGTTTCTATCAAAGATAACTTAGAAGATAAAATGACTAATTATGGAAAACAGGAGAGACAAAGTTATACAATGATCAGCACATCAGCGTAAGTGCAAGCGACTGAATTAGAGTATGTGCATTCAGATATATGTTCTATGTTTCATGTACATACTAATTCTAGACACGCATGGTATGGAATGATATTATGGAGAAGTTACAGGCAGATCAGTGCACCAGCAATCCAGAAGATAGAGCATGAAAGCCAACTAGTTTTTTTTATCACCGTATATTATTTTGTTATGTCAAGGCCAAGCACCTATGATAGTATGTTTGTAATGATGTAATTAGTAATGTTGTAAACACACTTAATCCAATTAGTTTGGAAGCATTGTATATTATTTTTTAGGGTGGACCATAAGTCTTATTTTGGGTCGCGTCTATTCGGGCATGAACATATAAGTATGTAATGTAAATTTATGTTCCAAGTGTCAAAGTATATGAATGAGAAAGAGATAGAAGAGCAGCACAGACAAGTTAGTATGAGATAAAGCTCTTTAAGAGAGTAAGAGTATCAGTGCATACAAACTGATGAGACAGCAGTGTCATCACAACAGTTCACTTTTGATATAGTGTATATCAACTATCAGAAGGTTGTAGCCTTCATCCTATTGAGCAGTGAGTTTTGGTAGTGAGCCATATACCTTTAATAGGGTTTTGTAAAGACTCCTAATAGGGTCATTGTAATTTCATTGTAAAGACTGCTTCTAACAGGGAAAAGGAACTTTAACAGGTTCATTATACTAGTACAATATTTGTGGGTACTAATTCCCATTGGGGTTTTCCTTTGATCAAGGTTTCCCCATAATCATATTATGTGTTATGTGTTCTTGTATTGAGCTTGATTGGATGTATTTTTGATTTATGTTTAAGTTGCTAAAATATAATAAATAAACAAACACTGATTCACCCCACCTCTCATTGTTTCTAACAATTGGTATCAGAGCTCTAGTCCTCTAAAAGAAATTTTAACCACTTGAGGAGATCATGGACTCAGTAGAAGCAAAACATTTGAAAAATAATCTTGAAGCAGCTCTTGAATATCTTGATAGTTCTGAAAAATAAAATGAAGAACTTAGACTGAAAGTTGATGGCTCACAAATGCTTATCAAGAAACTAAGAAAAGATTTGAAAGATTTTTCTACAAGTGATTTAGGGGAAATGGTCAAAAAGCTGAATGAAGAGAACATGTCTCTGAAAGATAAAATTGAAAATCTGGATGAACAACTAACTGACAGTCAAATTTCTATTGAAGAAAAGATCAAAGAAAGCAAACAATTAGAAGATGAAATTTTGCAAACAAACATGAAAGTCTTGGAATTAGAGAACATAAAGAAAAAGATGGAATCTAAATTAATAGAAGCAAAGGATAAGATTGATAAACTCCACACAAGTTCTGATTCACTTCAATCTCAGCTCAATGCACAAAAGCTAAGAGGCGACACTACTGGTCTTGGATACAGTGTAGCACAAGTTGAAATCAATTCATTAGAAGAAAGAAAGAAAGAAAGAAAGAAAGAAAGAAAGAAAGCACATGAAGCATCTTCAAAAGCAAAGAAAGTTGAAAATGTTGTAGAGATTAAAACATATCCACCTAAAGGAGAAATCAAGAAAGTTAACAGAACTTGTTATGCATGTAATAAACATTGTCATTTGGCAAGAGATTTCAAAGAGGTAAGACATTTCAATGGTTATTGTTACTCCTGTAATAAGTTTGGTCACAGGGCTATACATTGCAGAACAAATCAAAGAAATCAATCATAGCAGAATCAGAGAAAAATGAATCAAAACAATCAAAGAAATTAGCCTCAAAGAAATTTACAGAACATTACATGTCAAATATGTAACTACAATGGACACATAGCAAAGTAGTGCAGCATGATGAATAATAACATTAGACCTCCTATCATTTGCCACACATGTGGAAAGGTTGGACACATCTCAAGGTTTTGTAGATCTAGAACTCAAAAACAAGAGGATCCTAAGAAATCACTATTTCAAGAAGAAGGAGAAGTCAAGTTTGTTCAAGAAAAAGAAGATTCAAGCAAAATTTGGGAGAAAGTAAAGAAGGAAAATGCAGAGAAAAAATTAATCGATGCATCCATAGTGGATGCATCCTCTACTTCTGGTTGAATAGACCTTCTTGGTCTTAGGGGGAGCTATTCTAGCTCGAAACCCCTGCGCGGCTAGTATACTCACCTCTGAGTATGCACCTATGAAATTATGTTTATGATCATAGTTGGATGTAGTATGCATGCATGCATTATCTATAATACACTCTAAATAAAGTTTGAGATTCTCTGTGAAAACTGCGTATGGTTGCAAACATTAAATGCAGTAACTTTTATAAAAAGATGTAAGTGTTCGATCTTCTTCACATTTGCATTCGAGATCATATAATTTAGAGAGCACACGAGAACTAAGCATCAAAGCACAGAAGCATAACAGATTTGGTGGTTAAGAAGCACGGTTAAGAATTTGGAAAGGAACCCTAGCAGTCGCACCATTTTGAATTTTCATGAAACCCTATTTAATCAATCATCAAGTAAGTATGGTGACTCCAATTGTATTTGACATTGCTCAGAGGAAGAGATTTGTATTTAAGAGGCATCCATTTAAATCCATACTGGATGATGTGGAAGGATCTAGGAGTCGTTCACATAGAAGACATCTGCGCATACATTTTTTGTAAAAAGGAAATAGTTGGAGATAATAATATAGCCACTCTCATGGCTTCGATGATGAAACCAGACTATTCATTCAAGGATGAATACGCGCACCTCACAAACAACCCTATCTTTGAGTATTCAAATGCACACAAATTATTTGAACTAGAATGGGTTAAAATCTTGTTGAGCAGGATTCATGATGACCTCTACTGGATTGGTGAGGTTCTTGTCTGCATCACCTCTGACCTAATCCATCAATTAACTAGACTTCCTAAGACTAGACCAATTCTTCATACTAGCAAGGATGTCAAGAAATAGGTTGAGTAAGCATGCCTATCTAGAAGTGACAGGTGCGGTATGACAGTTGATCCTATCAAGGAAGAAGACAAAGCTTCTAACTATGATCCTTGGTTACAAGTTCCAGCAAGCAAGTAGATTGAATAGTGTCTCCGCAGCAACTACTCTAGCAGCTATAAGGATGGTGAAGGATAACACTCAGTACAATCTATGTGAGATATTATGCGCTCAATTGATTGACAACATTCAAGCCATCAAGCATGACAAGAGAAAGACATTCAAGTTTGGGTCTTTGATCATCTATCTATACTTCCATATTGTTGGTAAGGTTGAAAATATTTACCTAGACAGAAGCGAACCCACTATGTCTCAAATTTCACTAAAAGCCACATTAGAGAGTAGTGAAAAGGATGCTATGGACGTGGACATCAAAACTTTCAGGATCAAGATGCAAAAGAGGTTCAGGATACCTGAGAAGATTGTTGAAAAGTAAAAGGAAACCATATGCTTCATGGTAGAGACTGACTGCACTTGCATGGAGGCAGTTGAGCCTAGAACTAAATGGATTCATCCACTTGGGTATAAAGTGGAGGAACATGTATTGGAAGGATATGCATAGTTCCTTTTATCTACACCCAAAGATCCCAATGAGCCCAGATGGGGCACTTACAGAGAAAAGTCCAATGAAGTTGACTCTACTCTATATAGTGTTGATAACAAAAGAAAGGCATCTAAGATTACATATAGCATTCTAAGAGTTCATGGTGTCACTCAAGAAGATCTTGACAAAGCTAGAGAAGCCAAGATAAACAAAGAACTTGAGAAGACTGGTGACATCCAGAAGAAGAAGAAAGTAGAGAACGCCTCTGTTCCCTCTACCACCATTGACCTAGACTCATCTCCACCTTCTATACCAAGCAAGAAGTCTAGAGGAAGGAAGGAAGTTACCAAAAATCACCCATCCTCAAGGAACACACAGAGCATAGAAAGGAACACTCAAGCTCCTCCTGAGGTAGGATTCAGACCTAGTCTAAATGTCTTAAAGAACAAGATTGCTAATGAAGGTAGACTAGACACAATTGCTAAGGTCTATGAAAAGTATCAAGAGATTGACAAAACTGAGATACATTCTATGATCATCTCTCACATGATTAAGTTTAAGAAGTCAGTTCTTGAACTCAAAATAGTGATACCAGACAAGTTGTGGAACATACTTGAAATAATGAAGAGACATGCAATTGAAGAAGATATGAGAATTAGGGAAGAAACTTTGGATAATCTTCTCCCTGTATGCTCACATGATGAAAAGGAAATTCTGTTAGATTTGGTGAAGCCTCATCTTAGAACTAAGACAAGGACATTTCATATTATGAACAAGGAATATGAGTTAGTTGGGAAAGAGACAGAAAAATATTTTACACAAGTGTTTATGGATAGACACATGTGTCCATCAACAACACCTACAATAAAGGTAACTCCAGCTCCTCCCAAACAGGTTACAGAACCAGTGATTCAAAATGCACCTATGATAGGTCCATAGGTTTCAGCGCCCTCAGTGTCAATAACTTCTAATATAGAAAAAGACTTAGAAGATACTATATTGGTTGATAATATCAAGATATCCATGACAGCATCTGACAATGACATGGACAAAGTTGATAAAGCATCTGTAAGCACTGAAGAAATATGCACTGATGATACATCTATACAACAAGATGAAGTTCCCTCCAATGATCCAATAGACTTAAATAAAGAAAAAGATACTCAAGATAATGAAACACCAGTCAAGGAGATACTAGTAAAGAGTGAATGCATGGATACCACTCAAAATACTATATTCACTCCATCCACTTTACCATCTACTTCATTGTTGTCAAGGTTAACTCCTTACTCAACAAGTCTAGATGCATGGGGAGAAGAGG
Source organism: Thuja plicata (assembly GCA_018584345.1). Classification (NCBI taxonomy): domain Eukaryota; kingdom Viridiplantae; phylum Streptophyta; class Pinopsida; order Cupressales; family Cupressaceae; genus Thuja; species Thuja plicata. The sequence continues at coordinate 92,441 of MU221474.1, forward strand.
ATTTAATGAAGAAAAGTGTTCTAGCTATGGAAAAGGCCAAAGAAAAATAGGTTATGAGGAGCCCTCTTTTCTTGGAATCAATAAACATCTTGAATGATCTAGTACCTTCAGACAAGAAAGTAGACAAAATTCAATCAGTTGAAGATGTCAACAGCATTCTAACAAGCTTCAAAGCACACTTTATAGATCTAGTAAACTCTGCTACTAGAATTGTAGAAGATGAGTATAAAAAGGAGAGATTGAATGAATTCATAAATAATTTTACCTTAGACCTAAAATTTTTAAAGATTGGGCAATCTATATTGAAATAATTGGCATCTAAAGGTAAGAAGGTTATAGCAAACTGCATGGACAAAGTAAAGTTCACCTTTGAACATATCAAAAAGATAGAAGAGGCAGAGATCATGGTGAACAGTATTAGAAAATCAGTTGAGACATCCATGCAAGACATGAACATTTGTAACAATGTCTATCAAGGTCAGTTGGACAAGATTGAAAAGGCTAAGTTGGAGATTAGTAAGATAAGATTTAGACAAACTCAATTGAGAAATGTACTTGCGCCCTCTCTAGCAGTTCTGAATGAGAACATCAAAAAGATTGATGCCACCATTGTGACATATGATCAAGGTCCCTGCATGGATTTGATAAAGATGGAGAAGCTAACATATGCCTTATGCGTGCATCTTCAGACACTTGATGCAATGAAGGTATTATGGCAGAAAGAGATCCAATCTCTTCAGAGTGTGTACCCAGATGTTTACATGGAGTAAGTATCTAGAGACTTACAAGTTTTGGACACCTTTGTCATTAATGTCAAAGGGGGAATAATGTATATAGAGAATGCATATATATTGGAGAAATATATATATGTTAAGAGATGCAATGATATACAGTTATTTTGTGTGTTAAGTCATTTTGAGAAACTTGGCCACATTACTTTGTTGCCATTAATGACAAAGGGGGAGATTGTTGGCAAGTTGACTCCTAGAGGACACATGACTTATTTTGTGTTGTCATTATGGAAACAAAGTCATATTAATTTTCTGTCAAAGATAACTTAGAAGATAAAATGACTATGGAAAATAGGACAGACAGAGTTATACAACGATCAGCACATCAGCGCATGTGCGAGAAACTGAATCAGAGTATGCGCATTCAGATATATGCTCTATGTTTCATGTACATACTAAGTCTAGACATGCATGGTATGGAATGATAGTACGGAGAAGTTATAGATAGATCAGTGCACCAGTAGTCCAGAAGACAGAGCATGAAAGCTGACTAGTGTTTTGATCAGCGTATATTATTTTGTTATGTAAAGGCCAAGCGCCTACGATAGTATGTTTGTAATGATGTAATTAGTAATTTGTAAACATTCTTAAGCCAATTAGTTTAGAAGTGTTTTGTATTATTTTTTAGGGCCATCCATAAGTCTTGTTTTGGGTCATGTCTATTTGGGCATGAACATATAAGTATGTAATGTAAAGTTATGTTACAAGTGTCAAAGTATATGAATGAGAAAGATATAGAAGAGAAGCACAGACAAGTCAGTATGAGATAAAGCTCTTTAAGCAAGTAAGACCATCAGGGCATACACAGAACTGATCAGACAACAGTGTCATCATAGTAGCTCACTTTTGATATAGTGTATATCAACTATCAGAAGGTTGTAGCCTTCATCCTATTGAGCAGTGAGCTCTGGCAGTGAGCCATATACCTTTAACAAGGTTTTGTAAAGACTCCTAACATGGTCATTGTACTTGCATTGTAAATACTGCTTCTAACAGGGCAAAGGAACTTTAAAAGGTTCATTATACTAGTACAATATTTGTGGGTACTAATTCCCACTGGGGTTTTTCTCTAATCAAGGTTTCCCCGTAATCATATCATGTGTTATGTGTTCTTGTATTGAGCTTCATTGGATGTATGTTTAAGTTGCTGAAATATAATAAATAGACAAACACTGATTCACCCCCCCTCTTAGTGTTTCTAACATAAAGCTATAGTGGAAAAACAAAGTTGAAAGGAACTAAAATATCTAAGATCACATAGAGGAGGAGAATTTATTTCTAATGAATTCACTAACTTTTGTAATGAGCATGGAATTAGAAGACAGGTTTCAGCATTGAGAACACCACAACATAATGGGATTGCTGAGAAAGGAATAGATCAATTGTTGATTATGCCAGAACACTGATGATTGAGAAAGGAATCACACAAACATTCTAGAGAGAATCTATCAATGTTGTTGTCTACACATTAAGTTGATTTCAATTAAAGAAAGACATTAATAAGACACCCTATGAGCTATGGTATGGATACACACCCAATTAAGTTACTTCAGAATTTTTGGAAGTCAATTTTATATTTTTAAAGATGATACAAATGGAAAGCTTGAATCTAAAGGTGAAGAATGAATATTTCTAGGTTACTCTACCAAAATAAAGGCTTATAAATGTCTTAACAAATCCTCTAACAAAATCAATGAAAGTGGAAATGTCAAAGTGGACGAATTTTCTGAGAAAATGATGAGGAAAGAAGAAAAGAACCAGAAGATTAAGAACCAGACACTCTTCCCAAGCAATGGTGTATTGCTACCGAGAGACAAAACAATGCACCTGAGTATCAAGCTGCAAACACTAAAAATTAGGAAATTGCTCACAATGATGTACTGAGCGATGAAGATCAAAATGATGGTCAAGATGATGGTAAGAATGATGAAAAAAGAGTTGAACTAGTACTTTCCAAGTATTTCAGAAGACACCATCCACAGAACCAGATCATAGGAGACAAAAAGGCTTGAATGAGAATAAGAAGTAAGTCACTAAACACTAGATGTTTAATTTATGATTTTGAGCCTAAATCTACCAATACTGCAATTGAAAATGAAGAATGGGACAGTTCTATGAATGAAGAGATTGAACAAATTGAAAAGAACAAGACATGGAGATTGGTACCTAGACTAAATGACAAAAATGTCATTGGTACCAAATGGATATTCAAAAATAAGTTGAATGAGAATGGAGAAGTCACATGGAACAAAGAAAGATTAGTATGCAAAGGGTATGCAAAAGAAGAAGGAATAGACTATGGAGAAACCTTTGCACCCATTGCTAGACTAGAAGGAGTAATAATTATACTTTCTTATGCTGCCTACAAAGGATTCAAGGTATACCAAATGGATATCAAATTTGCATTCCTAAATGGAATACTAGAAGAAGAGGTATACATTGAACAACCAAAAGGGTTTGTTTATCCTAACAAGATAAACATGGTTTGTAGACTACATAAATAATTGTATGGATTGAAATAAGCACCAAGAGCATGGTATGAAATAATTCACTCTTATCTCATAAGTATTAGATTTGTAAGAACAAGTGATAATAGTAATCTATATTTAAAGGAAGATATTAATGATAACATTCTGATTGCTGAAATATTTATTGATGATATTATATTTGGAGGTAATGCTATGTAATGCAAATTATTTGCTATTGAAATGAGAAAAGAGTTTGAGATTTCAATGTTTGGGGAGATCAAATTTTTTCTTGGTCTACATATTCTGCAATAGGATGCAGGCATCTACATCACACAATCCAAATACATCAAGGAAGTTCTCAAGATATTCAAGATGGAGGACTCCAAACTAGTTCGAACACGTATGGAAACCAAATGCAAGCTGACAAAGGAAGACAAGTCAACCGAGGTAAATTAGACCCTATATAGATCTATGACTAGAAAACTAATGTGTGTTTTTCATACTAGACCAGACATAGAACATGCAGTTGGACTAGTTGCAATATTCTCTGCTAACCCCAAGGAATCACACATGACTGTTGTCAAAAGAATTTTGAGATATCTAAAGAATACCAAAGACTATGGTTTGTGGTATAATAAAGAAGGAAAATTTGATCTTCAAGTATATACAGATTCTGATTGGTCTGGAAAGATAGATGATAGAAAGAGCACAATAGGAGGAGCATTCTTCACGGGTGACAAACTTGTCACATGGATAAGTAAAAATAAAGTATGCATCTCACAATCCACTATAGAAGAAAAATATGTGGTTGCTACTGCAAATTTCTCTAACATTGCATGGATCAAGCAATTACTAGAAGGTATGAATATGAAAATCCTTGAACCAGTAATTATCTATTGTGATAATACAAGTGCAATAAATATTTCAAAGAACCTTGTCATCCATGCTAAGACAAAGCATATTTCTATCAAGTATCATTACTTAAGGGAACAAGTTTAAGAGAAAGAAGTGATACTAGAATATGTTCAATCCAAAGAACAATTAGTAGACATATTCACAAAGCAATTTCCTAAAGATACATTTGAGTACCTGAGAAAGAGACTAGGGTTCCGACCCCTATCTACTAGTCACTAAGCTAACTAGAAGGCTACTTCAGCCTACACATTTTTAGAAGATCATTCAGGTTGATGCAAGCAAAGAGATGGACTACAATGATATATTAGTACACAAAAAGATACTTATAAGAACTAAATACCAGAGTTATTTTACTGTTGATGGAGAGGAAATTCAAGAAATATATTAGAAAAAGAGATATATTTTTTTTGGAATTGTTGTCAAAGGGAGAGAGAGAGATTCGATAAAGAAATATATATCTTGATCATCCAAAGGGAGAAAAGAAAATAAATATCCATCAAGGAGAGGAACAGTCAAAGGGAGAGAAAGATTCAAACAAACATCCATCTAAGGGAGCGAATTGGAAAATTTAACACTGCATATTGATTCAGAAAATAGAGAAGAGATTCTACAACAAAGGGAGAAACAGAATTAGAAGTTGCTACATCTATCCATTAAAGGGAATGAAGAATGAAGAAATTACTATGCAAGAATCAAATCTAAGCTAGAATAGCTTACCAAGAGTCAGATATTTGTATTGGTTATAGAACAATAAGTTTGGAAGATATTGATGAACTACAACTGATATATTTAATATTGTATTAGTAGTATGTTTTCATCAATTCCAAAGGGAGAGATTGATGAACTGTAAATGATTGAATGTTTGAAGATGACAAAGTTTATGATCACCGAGCTGCAAAAATTAAATGTGAGACATTAAATCAGCTAATGTATTATATTGTCATTGATGTCAACTTGATATGGTATGATTTCCCATACACATATTGTCATGACACTTAAAGATCTGAAAAGAAAAAAAAAAATTCATCGGTAATCATATACACCAAGTGATAGTAAACCCCGATAGATAGTGAAGCCCAAGCACAAAAGTTTACAGCATTACCCGATGGACAGTGTTACCTGACCAAGTGATACCTGAGAACTCATTACCAAGATAACTATAGTTGTCATTGAACAGAATTGAAGTTGATTCCCGAGCTATCTGTAGTATTCACCAAGCACAACTGAAGTGTTGACCGACAAGAACTGAAGTTAGGATACAAAAAACCAACTTAGCTGGCAGGAGCTATATTTAGAGTTAACTAATTGTTTACTATGTTTTCATTGATCAGTTAAAATCTAAAGATAAGAAGGAGATTTAAAGCATGTTTTATTCTAGAAAACAAGGAGAGATTTGTAGAATAATACTAAAGAAAGCATGGTGAGCTTTACAGATCAAGAATTGATCAACAAAGAAAATAAGAAGGATAGAAGAATGGTGAAATCGTGTCTATAAAAGGTGACAAGTAATTCATTATGAAAAAGAGGAATGCTAAAGATAATTATAGTGAAGATAAGAAGTCTTCATGTAGATCTGATCATACAAGATGAAGAATAGAGCTAAGAATTTTGCAGGCACAAGCAAAGAGAAGAAACAACATTCACCGAGCAGAAAGAAGTGGAGCAAAGGAATTGAAGAGAACATTGATTAGAGAGGTATTATGGAATTACAAATCATCTAATAATTCAATTTAACAATTGATTCAAAAAATCTCTTAACAGAGTGGGATTTAACCATCCTTTATATATTTAGATACATCCCAAGGAGTATCAAAAGGTTTTCATGTTGACAACATAGTGAATGCTAGATCAAGTGATAAAATTTTAGTTTTAAATCCTATAACAAGGTCACACTTAATAGTTTGTTTGTAACCTTTAATAGGTTTGGCTCTTCATCGAGCTCACTTGAGAAGAGTGAAAATTTTAGGTTCCCAGCCCCAAGTGGTTTTTTCCTTAACAGGGTTTCCATGTTAAAAATACATGTGTCAAATGTGTATATGGTTCATTTTTTTGATGTTTTGCTTTACACATTACTAAAATAGGATTGATCGGCAAACACTAAGTTATTTACTATATTTTGGTAAAGGTTATTAAAAGATAGACTACTATTTGGTTAAGCTTAACAAAAGGGTAAACAGTATATTAATTGAGTAGTATATACATGTTAGATTCACACAAGACATACGTCTTGTAGGACTGAAGATAACTAGAGTTTTTATATTTATGGTATAAATTTTTGGTTGAATATTGGATTAATTTTTGAGGCCACTGAATTACCCCCCGCCCCCCCTCTCGGTTATTCTAACAACAATGCCTTAGCCCAGAGATGATCAACATCATCTCATTAAGGCATTGCACCTGTGTGACATGTGACAGGGTTGATGGTGGGGCACACAGGTGGATGGTGATGTGGTGGGCTCGAAGCATGGGCTAGTTAGATTGAAAAGGTCTAGAGGTAAGATCGGACGGTAGTTGTGATGGCATTAACCAAAGATGCTTGCCAATTACTATTCAAGGCATAGCACCTACGTGACACTTGGTAGTCTGACAAGTGGTAGGCCAAGGAAAAGGAAGATGATGTAGGCACTTAGGTGGACCTCAGATTGAATCAGAATATGACACATGGTGTAATCTAGTGCTGGGTAGAAAGTGTAGAAATTGTTAAAATTCAAAGAATTCTTAAGCCTACATGATCTACATGCAAAATAACTTGTTACAAAAGAAAAGCTTGGAGACAAAAAAGTTCTTAAAGACAAAATATTAATTCAGAGAGGGAATTCAAAATACAAAGAGATAAAACCTTATTAAGGTGATCAAAACCCTAAAGGGGAAAATTTTAGGTTTCATAATAATAAATATTAAAAGAATTAATTATTATATGCCTAAAGTTTAGCTTAAGTGAAATAGAGATAATAAGTGACTTAATAATTAAATCAATATGATTTGATTAATAAGTGAAATCACTTTATTACTCTAACACCCCCCTTAAGATAAACTTAGGGAGAATCTAAAACCTAGAAACAACTACTGAAAGGATGAAAATGGGTCCCGGCAACAAGGCCTGATTAGGTACCCAAGTACAAAAATATCTGTAAAGAGGAGAAAAGGAGAAAAACTAGTGGGAAAAAACCCCTCTCCAAAAAGAGATGAAGCCTTATGAAGGACTGAAGAAGCCTCCAAAGTAGAGAACGTCCTAGAAAATAGGAACAGAGAAAGAACATGTAGAACACCTCTGAAGCATGAAGCTGCAAACACTGTCGAAAAAAAACTATTGGAACCTCCACTGTAATAGAACATGATCAGGTAGAGAAGATTGTAAACAATGCCAGAAGAGCTAATCAATCAAACCAAGGAAAAATTGGAACTAATAGGAGATACCCCCCCCCCAATAATGTTGAGCAGGGAAAGGTATGATAGGTACACTAAAATAGACTGTCAAGAAAGCTGCATGATGAAGAACGTGAAAACACATTGTATGCAAAATAGATGGGAAATTACTCTAAATGAAATATTAATCAATTTAATTAACAAATCAATCTAAATGCAAACACAATGAAGATTACAAGTTTAAATGAAGAAAAACAATAAAGTTACCTTCACCTACCCAATGTAGCTTGTCTCCATTGCCCTCCTAGCTTTGGTTTCTTGAATGTATGTTGAGCCCTCAGATTTCCTAATGAAGCCCTTTTATTCAAGATGCTACCAAAGTGTGGAGATTATGTGAATGAATGCAAAATGGTCTAAAACCTTGATAATGCAAATGGATGATGGAGTGCTTGTGAGAATGCTTGATTGCTTGAAGTGGATGCTTGGAAGCTTGTGAAAATGGTTGATTTCTTGAATGCTTGATCACTTGAATTATTGAATGCATATTTCTTGAATGCTTGATGGTACTAGATAACAAAGGGGAAATGAGGCTCTTTTTATAGGATTTTGGAGGACCTAAGCCTAGGTGGCACAATCCTAGGGTGGAGAACGAAATGTGGAAGATCCTAGGGTTGCTATTGACTTGGTTGAAGGGGTTGAGAGAAAAGGGGATATAGTTGGGATGTGAGAGAAATAATAGGAAATATTTTCCTCCTACATTGACATAAGGGAGAAGAAGATGGAAGGGAAAGACACATGTCAATTTTCTCACAAAGACCATGGAGAGGAAAGGGGAAGGACTTCTTCCTCATGGGGACTCTTGGTACAAGTGTCCCATGAGTCATCTTGGACTCTTAGAGGTGGCTTGAGAAGCTCCTTAAGAATAGGGATTACCTCTTCACTTGGTGTAGGAGAAGACATGTGGTCATGAGACCAAGTCTTATAAGGCCACATAGCCCTTAAAAATAGGACATGTGTGGGTGAGGATAATGATTAATTATTAATTAATAATAATTAATTATTTTAGCCAAGGTGATGTGTAAGGTGACTAGGTTTATGAGGTAGACTAGGGGACTTAGTCATATTTAGTGATTRTKTATTTAATTAAATCACTTTTAATAGAACTATTTATGAAGACCTAGGATAAGAAGAATAGACTATAGACTATAGTGAATTCATTTAATAAATATAATAATTTATTAAACAAATTGAAGAAATAAACATTAATTAAATAATAAATATTTAATCAATTCATCAAGTCAATGTTAATTAAATAATAAATATTTAATTAATTGATTAATTAACAAAGCCATTTTTTAGTGTATACATTTTGCCCCTCTTTGAAATAGTGTTCTTGTCACATTGTTTCAAAGAAAAAATCAAGCTATCTGCCCCAGACTATGTTTGCCGAGAATGACCTTTGCATGCCCCCTCGAGAGATTGATTGAAAAAAAATAATAATAATAATTTTCAATGTTTATGTATTATTATTTTTTTTTTCATTTCTGAAGGGTTCAATCAATCTCATGAAAAGAAGCAGAAGAAATTTGGAGTGAAAAATGAGGTGAGATAGAGTGATAGTGATAGGTAGGGTCCACAGGTAAGCAAAACAGGTCCACAAGCTATATAAAGTGTCAAAAGGGTCCACAAGAAGCTCATTGTGTACACTTGTCACTTGGAGATTGGAGGCTTGGAGAGTGAAGAGTAGAGTTATGAAGATGTCGTTCCCACTCCTGATCACTGCTTTGAGCGAGTCAGACGCTTCCAGAGACCGCCAGATTCTAGAGAGCCAGTGAGTGGTCGATCCTGATCTTGTAATTTGATTCAATCATGCTTTCTAGGTAGAATTGTAGCATGTTGTTAGGTTAGATTGAATCGTAGGTAGGTTAGGAAAATTTATGTTTTTGCCCCGTAGAACAAATGCGCAGTTTCAATGCATCAATGCACAACTTTAATTAATAAACATGAAGAAACTATGCATATGTTTAGGGATTCTACGCATTCATCAGAGAAGCCCTCTGATTCTGCACATGTATTCAAAATATCGGTGCATATGTTAAATCTGCGCATTCATAGCAAGTAGGGTCTAACCATATACAAAAAAGTCAAATTAGGTCAAAATGTCATAGCGATAGGTCAATAAGATCTAGTTCTGGTTGGATAGTGATTATCGTTGATGTCAAGATAGGCAACATTGTAGCATGGTTTCTAGTAAACTGTCTTTTTTGATAGATAATTGATAAAATTATCGTCTGATACATGTGATAAACATGTGTTGAATTGATATATAGATAGGATAGATAGATCTCTTTGATTGATAGCTAAAAGTTTGATTTGATTTGATATTGATAGGAGGATATTACCGATGTACTGATGTCACAAGAGAGATATCCCGTGACTTAGATTTTGAGGCCAGCGTTGTTAGAGACTGATAGAGTATTGATTGGAGTGACTGGCCTATATCATGTGATTTATACACCCGAGCTTTGGGTGAATCTAGGTATGCTGACAGCCCTAGTGGAGAGATGGCACTTGGAGACGAGTACCTTTCATCTACCTACCGACGAGATGACCATGACGTTGGAGGATGTATATCGCATCCTTCAACTACTTATCACTGGCGAGATAGTTCATTATGATCGGCATGGTGGATTAGCTTAGTGTAGAGAAGTGTTTGGTGACGATGATATAGACGACATGGAGATAAGTTGGGAGGATATAGTGGTCCTATATGAGCCGCTACCTGTCATGTTAGCTAGCATGATTAGAGGATACGTGTGTCCTGATCGGAGATCTCATGGATTTGCAGTCGGATGGGGCAAGACGCTTCAGAGGATGATGGATGGGGGGACCCATTTTTCTTGGGGAGTGTTCCTTCTAGCACACTTATATCATGATCTTCACCAGGTGGTGTACCATGGTAGTGCATCATTATCTATAGGGGTGAAACTTCTCCATGTGTGGGCATGGGAGCATATGGCCATCACACTGCCGACGACACTTAGATTTTGAGGGGTTGGACAGCCCTATATATTCCTTTATGCATCTGTTCAGTCTCAGCGTAAGCTGGGATAGTTAGAGTTTTGGAGGTATACATTTGATATGATAGATGCAGTGATCTGGAGACCCTACCTAGGGTGTGAGGTTTGGGATGACAAGTGTTAGCTCAGGTATTGTTTTGAGACACGGTGGTTGATAGGGAGGACTCCTTTCATCATAGAGAGACAGGTGGTTAACAGGGTACTCTGGCAATTTGGTCATACACAAGGAATTCCACATGGGACCATTGAGTTTTCCCAGACCTTCCAGGAGAGATGAGACTGGGGGCCCATGATACCATTTGAGACAGTGAGATAGGAGTTCTTGGACTTGCCATTTCAGGCATGGTTGATGAGACAGGGGGTCGTAGACCCAGGGATGATAACTGAGTTTGAGAGATATATGAGGGATCACCCTTTCCTGAGACTTACAGATCTAGCTGAGAGGCCTCCATAGAGAGAGACCAAGAGACAGAGGCCAAGGATGAGGACGAGGCCATGGTGGAGGTAGAGGGGACGATGATGATAGAGGAGATGATGGCGGTGATGCTCCGCAGAGAGGGAGAGGTAGAGGAGGCCCGAGGATGAGAGGTGGAGGTATATGTCCATAGGGTATGATGCCTCCACCTGATAGATAGAGATGACCATGGCCTGCTACATAGAGAGATCCTCTGATACAGGCTCAGGCATGCATACAAGAGGCAGCACAGGCACTAGATCAGCCTATGCATGATGTGGGTGATGATGTACAGATGCTAGATGCACAGGATTTACAAGATGTATAGGCATAGGTTGATGAGGTATAGGTACAGGATATTGGGGGTCAAGATCCCTACTTACAAAGAGCAGTAGTAGAGGAGGAGGATATTGATGTAGACACAGTGCTAGCTATACTAGCGATGCTACAGGTATAGGTTGACCGTGTCCCTAGACTAGAGAGACGGGTTTAGATATTGGAGGGGGAGGTAGCAAAGGCTAGAGAGGAGTGAGATACCACCATAGAGTGGCTCGGGGAGGAAGAGACTCTATTAGATGAGTTGTAGTCCATAGAGACATTGGGACCACACACAGATAGTTTATGACTCATGATGAGGGCTAGTAGAGAGATCACATACTAGAGAGAGGCCTACAGATAGGTCATCCCTCAGGATTAGTGGATTGGTAGCTTCAGGGAGAGCTCATATGGGGTCAGGACAATAGCTCCTTAGAGACAGGGGTCAGTTAGTGCTGGCACTTCATCACGTCCACCCAGACCACCACCAGGTTCCAGAGATCCATCAGGATCAGGGTCATTGATTGTAGCACGCAGACAGCGACAGACAAACTCTGGAGGCAGTGGGTCTTAGCTCTTTTGATATACACTATGTAATTTATGTTATGGCCCCATTGTATCATATTATTGTATCTTTATTGTAGACTTGATGGACACTTTTGGACACATGGTTACATTATGATATATCATTGGACATTTTGGATATATTGTGTTTATGGACTCTTGATGATGGACTTTTATTTATGATATTATTCTATGATGCTTACTTTCTATGATGCATTACTTATGATGATTTATATATGTGGATACTGACACATGCAGGATATGATGAATGATTTTTGTTTATGCATTATATTGCACGACTTAGTAATGATAATGTTTTATTTCTATGTGGATGCAAAATTATCATGATTATGTTTATAATGATTAATGTTAAATGGATGTATTGTTACTAAATAAATGGATAATGAATAATAATAATGAACTTAATGGAAGACAAAATGATAGCTGATGGATAATATGTAATAATGATGTATAATAATAATGGTAATAATGTAATGACATATATGATAAATGTAATGAATTATGAAAATGCTATTACATTTTTGTTTATCCAAAATGTCCTCAATTTTAAACAACCATGCGTCTTGACACAAGAAGAAAAGACAAAAGGGAACAAGGTGACCTAAACAAGATATCCTACAAAATCTTATAAAAGGAGCACTTCAA
>MU221474.1:116195-126666 GCA_018584345.1 Thuja plicata
AAGACCTAGGATAAGAAGAATAGACTATAGACTATAGTGAATTCATTTAATAAATATAATAATTTATTAAACAAATTGAAGAAATAAACATTAATTAAATAATAAATATTTAATCAATTCATCAAGTGAACATTAATTAAATAATAAATATTTAATTAATTGATTAATTAAAGAAGCCATTTTTTAGTGTATACACACATATAAAGGATGATCAAAACCCAAAAAGGGAAACCCTAAAGGGGAAAAATCTAGGTTGCATAATAATAATTAATTATTATATGCCTAAAGTTTAGCTTAAGTGAAATAGAGATAATAAGTGACTTAATAATTAAATCAATATGATTTAATTAATAAGTGAAATCACTTTATTACTCTAATAGAAATAAAGGGATTAAAGTGTACAAATATAGTTTAAATGCAGAATAAAAGGTCTATAGTATCAAATGTAGTGTTATTAAAAATTGCACATAGGAAAAATTGCATAAAATTAAACTTTATGGTTTTCATGAAAGTATAATGTGTAGGAAATAAAGAATTAAAGTGTAGGATTTAAAGGTTAAATCTGCACATCAAATTTACACAGGTTAAAATCAAAATTTCATATCAGGACATGGGAAATATTTTATCACAAACATTGATAATATATTTGTTTTCAAAGGTGAAATGTCTGCATGGGAAATAAAGTTTAAAGGCAGATAAAAGGGGAAATGTATAAAATTATTGCATTTTCTGGAGAAATTAGGGATATTTTCCCACCAATTCAGAAGCAATTAAGGTAAAATCATATTTGATAGATGAAAGCAAAGAGGATATGATTGCAAATCAAAACAGAAAGTGCAGGTGCGTGAACGAAGAAAAGATCAGTTTTTCAAATATTTTTAGGGAAAAGGGCAGGTGCATGTTCAAGAAAGAATTAGAAGTTTCTTTTTTATCTATATATTTTATCTTTTCCATGAGGTTGGGGCTCCAGTTTTGGTCTCCACAGAGAGTTTAAGATTGCTTAGCTCCAGGAGGTTCCAGTTTGTTTGGTTCCATTAGGGATGTAGTCTTTTTATTGTATTAGAGGTGTAGTAATGTGAAATAGAAGATCTTATATCTTTTTCATATTGTTGAACACGTGTATTTTTAAATAAATTGTATACAAGAATGTGATTCTTCACACTTAATATGAGAGTTCCAGATTCAAATCTCTCATTGGTGTCAGTCTTGTGAAGTTTGAATTTTTCGATTTCTTGCATAGAGTTTATCAATGTAGATGTCATTAGACTTCAGTCCTAATCTAGGATCAGATTAAATGATGTTGTGGATGTGACATATGTTCATTTGGTTTTCTATAGGAGGATCTTATAAGTTGTATTGCTCTAGAGTGATTGTGTTTATGGCTTGCAATCTTTGATAGAAGTTAATTCATGTATATTTTTTTTTCTTTGAGGTATTGCCCAATGGATAAGGCACTGATCAGGGATTAGTATTTTCATAGTGATGCATATCTAGTGGGTTTTGGGCTATATTCTGCAAATTAAATACAAACTATGATATATCTCATGCTTTTTTAATGGTGTACTACCAATCTCATGCCCCACTTCATGGTCGATGTTCAATGGGTAATTAACTAGTTACCTAGTATCTCCCGATTGTGATGAGCCTGTGTGACATCACTAGTTGATTAATGCCAAATAGAGTATTTAAGGTGTTAAAGGGTGTCCCCCCCTTGGTTTTGCAGAACCTAAAGCATAGAAGGATGGATCTGCTTCATTGTTAGCTAGTCCTTTGCATTCTTTGTTAAATACTTGGAGTTGGTTTCTCTTAAAGATCCGTTGCAAAGTGAAAAGGTTATTGTTCATTATTTTCATCATAAAAAATCACCAACAAAATGGCAACTCTGCTGGGGAAAGAGAGGAAAAAGTATTCCAAAACCTTTCAAAGAGTCTCTGGTGTTATATTGTCATAAATAATGTAGGTTTATCAAGTTGATCTAGACTCCTGACCTGCTTATTATAAATCCAGTCATTTCTTCTATATTCATTTGAGGATAGAGTTATCAATGTTAATCTAAAAAAAATTCAGATCATAGTTAATCATCATGGTTGTTATTGTTGAAAGAATTTTTGGATGTCTTCTTTATGAAAAATGTGTCAAATCTCATTGATTTTCTAAAATTCTTCTATCTCTATGTAAATCCAAATGTGTTTGTGTTCTACTAATGCTTTATACATTATCATAGTAGTGAGTGGTGACTCTGAAAGATCTTTGCACCATTCTACATTTAAATGAAACAAAATTTGATGATTAGTTGGAATTACTTGCAGCAAGGATTTAGCATATGCTTAAAGATTCAGTGGTTGAATGACCAAATCAGAAAGAAATAAAAGAATGAGAGCAGAAAAATAATTTACCCAGGTATTCTTCAAAGTTTTGTGAGATAGTTTGGTTCCTTACTAGGTGAAGAAGTCACTAAAAGAAGAAAAATAGATCTGAAGTTTTTTTCATACTTCTTGTTTTATAAAATTCAGTCATCAAAATCAAAAGTATGTTGTTATGTGAAATAAATGATTGCATAAGTTTGATATAAATTTTTTGAGAAATGAGAAGAAGTATTGTTAATAAAATAGTTCAGTTGATTATCCTATGTTAGTGGATCAAGATATGTTTCCTAGATCTAAAACTTATTTGGCAGTTCTTGAAGAAATTAATAATGATATTGCATTATTTCATCAAAGAATCCAAGATGAAGCCATTTTTTTTTTGAGAACACATGTAGGAGAGAGGAAATAAGAATCAATACATTGGTTTTAATAAAATTCTACCAATGCATATGATGAATTTCCAATAAATGTTGAACTTCAAGAGTCTACATATATTCATTTATTTGTAGAGCTTTGTATGCCTGAAATAGTCAATTGGTCTAGTGCATCCCGTAGAGAAGAAGGCATGGAACTTGTTAAAAATGGATAGGTTCGATTGAGAAATATGAATCTAAAAATGTTGATAATGTTGACTCTAGTTGTGCTGACAATGTTGATTATGATGCTGATAGTGAAGTAAGTGAATATCAAGATGTGAAGGATGAATCTATAGTTGTGGATGTTTCTGTTGGATTTGTGGATTTTTTTTCTGATCAGCATAATAGTGCATATTTCTTATCTCAATTTAAGGAAGAATTTTATGAGCAACAAGAGGATTATTATGATGTAGACGTAATTTTCTATGATGATTATTTTGTATGAGATTATATGAGTCAAGAATTTGCATTCCTTGTTTCAAATAAGGAAGATATTTGCAGCACTAAAAATGAGGTTAAAGTCAATGAAAATGAAGTTTTTGATTAAGGTAATAGCAGATTTTGAAGGGACCCCAAAACCCTTTACAAAGCACCATAAAGAAAGACAAGAAAGGACCAAAACAACTATGAACTATCAAACATTACAGAAAACCAAAAAAGGGCTAAACCACATATTTAACACTAAAAATCATTTAAATACAAAATAACAACGAATGGCTAAATACTTCCAGCAAAATAGAAACAAAAAACTTCCAGCTTCCAAAACATTCTAGCATAGAAACTAATTAGTATCCATCTGATCTTGTAGAATCTAGACTTCTTCCATCTACAGTTCCATGCTCTGGATCAAATCCCGCAACTTAGTGATATCTTTAATCTAAACATCAGCTTTATTTTTGGTGTTGGATCTAGTCCTAGTACCTAGGCCTGAGATATGAATATCCTGAGATCCATCATCCTGATGCTTATCCTTATCATTATAGTTACTATTATAATAGTTCCAAAGGATAACTGAGAGGGGGATGAATCAGTTATCAGTAACTTCAATTCTTTTTTTACTTCTTTAACTTCAGAATACAATAAAGAAAATAAACATTCAGATAACATAGTACACAACACACAATTTGATTACGGGGAAACCAAATGGTAAAAACCCTGGTGGGAATTAGCACCCACAATGAACTATACTTGTTTATAGTAATCCCTGTTAGAAGATTTTGCAACCCTATTAGGATTTGTTCTTTACAATGCAATAAGTATACTGACCTGGTTAAGGGTCTGACCCTGTTAGGAGTCTTTTACAAATAACCATGTTAGGGGTGAGTACTCGCTATCTAAAATCTCATTGCTTCAATGGTGAAGGCTACAACCTTTTGTAGAACAGATATGCACTATATCTGAAGATGAACTATAGAGTAGACCTGTTGTCTTGATCAGTTCCAATGTATTGTAATCTTCTACTTCTTCTTCACATAGACTCTTGATGAATGAACCACAACTGATATTCTTCTCTATACATCTTCTCTCTCTTTTCATATCATTCACTCTTAGTGTATCACAAATGACTTGCTATAAGTATCTTCCTCAAAGTATGAGATCATGGGATCTATAAGAAAACTCTTCATAAGATTCTTGTTAGCTTTACTAAGAACACAAACAATATTAAGTCCACACAACACAAACTGAATAGACGCGAGGCTTCACTAAGTTGGCCTCACCAAATTAACTCTAACTTTGCAATTTTCTTAAAACATGTTAGGCGCCTTTAGATAACTATCATCAACTCATAACTAATCATGAATATACACACATATCCTTAAGATAGGTGTAACTCAAGAAACACGTTACATACATCAGATCTGAACAAATACTCTTCTAGAACTGTAACTGCCAATAACATAATTACACAACTTGACTAAAACATCATATCTAGATCTGCGTGTATGAACATAACATACTAAGCATGTCTAAAACATGTATCTAACCACATAAGGTTTGATATCATCATTCTGATAAGTACATACAGAATCACTACTGTGTGTTATATGTTGTCATCAATGACAAACATACAATCAATCAACTACACAAAAACAAATCTCCAACAATCTCCCCCTTTGAAATTGATGGCAACATATGATATTAAAAACATCCTCTATCATGGTGTCCTCTTTCTTTTAAAATCTTCTCAATATCCTCATCAAAGATTCCTCTACACTGCTTCAATTCTTCTGACTATTTTTATACTCCCCCAGAGTATATGCTCCCCCTTACTATATACTCCCACTTTGACATCAATGGCAAAGGGTGCCATAAACAATTAGGTATAGGTACTACTCCAGAAGTAGAGTAGTCAACCATTCATCAAACACAAAGGAGTGATGTTCTTCCTGCTTTTTCTAAACAGACTCAGGAGAGGGAATTACTCCCAACTTCTCTCTGAGATACTCAAAAGTATCCTTTGATAAAGGCTTTGTGAAAATATATGCCAACTATTCTTTGGTTCTCACATAGTCCAATTTCACTTCTTTGCCTGCAACATTTTCTCTTAAAAAATGGTACGTGATCTCTATGTGTTTTGTCTTTGTGTGCATCACAGGGTTCTTAGACATGTTAATAGTGCTAGTGTTATCACAGTGAATAACAATAGGATAATAAACCTGAATACCAAAGTCTTTAATCATCTACTTGATCCAAACCATGGTTGAACAATTCAGTGCTGCTACAACATATTCAGATTTTGTTGTTGACTAAGAAATATAGTTCTTCTTCTTGCTTATCCAAGAAACCAACCTACCTCCAAGAAATACTGCTCCTCCTGAAGTACTCTTCCTATCATCAATACAACCTACCCATTTTGCATCTGTATAAACATGAAGTTGTACATTCTCTGATTTAGGATACCATAAACCATAGTCTATAGTTCCCTTAAGATATCAAAATATCCTCTTGATTGTCATTAGGTGATTCTGCTTGGGTTCAGCTGCAAATATTCCAACAATTCCAACTGCATTAGATATGCCAGGTCTAGATTGAGTTAGATAAATGAGTTTCCAATCATAGATTTATAAAATGTTTTATCAATTGCTGTGGAATCATCATCTTTTGAAATCTTGCTTCATGTTATCATAGGGGTGCATACTGGCTTACAGTCTTCCATTTTAAAGGTCTTCAATGTTTCCTTCACATAATTTGATTGATTAATGAATATACCTTTATCTGTCTGCTTTACATTCAGTCCCAAAAAGTATTTTATAGGAGCAATCATGCTCATTTCAAATTCATTCTGCATTTCTTTTGCAAATGTTGCACTAATCTTGTCATTACCTCCAAAGATAATATCATCAAAAAATATGGCAACCAATAGTAATCCATCAGGTGTCTCTCTAGTGAATAGGTTACAATCTACTACTCCTTTCTTGAATACAATCTTAGTAAGATAACCATCAAGTCTCTCATACCAAGCTCTTGGTGCCTGTTTAAGACCATAGAGTGCTTTCTTCAATCTACATACCATGTCTGGTTTATCTGAAAGATTAAATCCTTCAGGCTATTCTATGTAGACTTCTTCCTTCAAGTCACCATTCAGAAAAGCTGACTTTACATCCATTTGATAAACTTTAAAGTCTTTGAATGTTGCATAGGCCAAGAACAACTTTATGGCTTCAGTCTGCTCATAGGGGCAAATGTATCAGTGTATTCTATTCCTTCTCTCTGTGCATATCCTTTACATACCAATCTTGCTTTGTTTCTTACTGTTATACCATCTTCATTCATCTTATTTCTAAATGCCCACTTTGTTCCAATCACATTTTTGTCACTGGGTCTAGGGACCAATTCCCATGTATCATTTTTATCTATCTGATCTAATTCTTCTTTCATTTCATTCTCCCAATCAGAATTATTACAAGCATCTTCAACACTTAAAGGTTCAATCTGTGAAAGTAAACATACCTCTTCATCCATTTCTAGTCTTTTTTCTTTTGATCTGGTCAAAACACTATTGCTCTGATCTCCAATGATATCATCTTTAGAGTGGTATCTAGTTGTGAATTTAGGAACCTTAGGTGTGACTTCTTCTTCTGTAATCTGTGATTCTTCTCTGCTGCATTCAGGGTCATTGCATGAGACATCAATGCAATCAAACATTTCTTCAATAATATTATCTTTACTGCTAGGCCTAGGTTCATCTTCAATCATAGGTGCATATTCATAGAATCTCTTTTGAACCATAAACTTCTCATCAATTTTTACATGAGTACTTTCAATTACCTTTTTCAATCTCAAATTGAAACATCTGTATGCTTTGCTTTTTGTAGAGTAACCAATTCATCACTCCTGGCATCAAACTTACCAACACCATCATCTCTCTTGATGTAGCACTTTCTACCAAAGATTATAAAATATTTTACTATAGGTACATTACCAAACCAAAGTTCATAGGATGTCTTATCTACGCCTGGCCTCAATTGAGTTTTGTTGATAGTATAGATTGTTGTATTCACTACATCTCTCCAATATGTGTGTGCAAATTTTCCTTCAATTATCATAGTGCACGCTGTATCAAGTATAATCATGTTCCTCCTTTCTGCAATCCCATTCTATTAAGGGGTTCTAGGAGCACTCAACTATTTTTTTATTCCATGTTCTTCACAGTAATCATAAAATTGGTCAGAGGTGAGCTCTCCTCCTCTATCTGATCTCAGACATTTTAGTTTTAATCTAGATTCATTCTCAACCTTAGCTTTGAATATTTTGAACTTCTCAAAGGCTTCAAATTCTCCTTTAAGAATGCAACCCACATCATCCTTCAAAAATTATCAACAAACAAATGAAATACCTTTCTCTGTAGTATGATCTTGTTTGGGTAGGACCACATAAATCTGTATGCACTAGGTCTAATTTGTTTTCGGCTGAGTTCTGCTTGCTTCTGAAAGAACTTCTTACATGCTTTCCCATAACACATTCCCTGCACATTTTGTCAACTGGTATTTCAATACTTGGAAGGTCTCTGACTTCCTTGACATTACTTATCTTCACTATGTTATCAAAATTGATATGACAGAGTCTCTTGTGCCATAACCAACTTTCATCCACTTTTGCAACAAAACAACTTACATCAGAATTGAGCTGAAAAACATTACCTTTTGTTTTGGATCCTGATGTAATCATGTCTCCATCCTTGTTGTTAATGATGCAGTTTTTGTCTTTGAACTCCAAATGATAACCTTTGTCAAGTAGTTGTCCAACACTTAGCAAGTTATGATGTAATCCATCAACATATAGAACATCATATGTCTTGTTCTTTCCATCCAAAGTGATAGAACCTTTTCCTATGATAGGTTTGGGAGTGTTATCTCAAAATCTAGCCATACCACCTTTTTATTTGTCTAAATGAATAGATCTTTCTTTGTCACCTATCATATGGTGAGAGTATCCACTGGCAATGATCCAATCAGTTCTGATGTCTGCTTTGGAAATTAGGGCTAACTCTTGTTCTTCCTTTTCATCTGCAATGTCCATGTCCTCGAGCAACCTTTCCATGTCTCTAAGGGAAACGAATCTAATTTCATCTTCTCCTAAATCTTCATTAGTTACACCTTCTTCAGCATGATAACATTCCTTCTTATATTTAGGTTTGTAATTAGATCTGAACTTCTTGACTCTTGTGGGACACTTAGATGCAAAGTGACCAATCTTGTTGCATGAAAAACATTTGAAAGGAAGCTTTCCTTCATATTTTCCTTTTCCTTTTATTTCTCTTTTAGCAATCATAGCAATGATCTCTTCTAGTTCTTCATCAACTTTTTCTTTCTCATTATGGCTAGAGATGTGTAAGGATTTCTTACCATGGACTGAGGCTTTGAAAGTTGTTTCACTTTAAGGTTCAGTCTTCAATCTTGATATATCAAATGCAGAGATTTTGCTGATCAAATTCTCTCTCTTGAAGTCTTGTGAGAATTTCATGGTTTCCTCTAGAATACTTATCTTATTTTCATAGTCTGATGTTAAGGTAGTTAAAAAAATTTCCATTATATCTTCTTCTGATATTTCTCCACCATTGTTTCTGATTCCAAATACTACTTCATTTATCCTTTGATTATAAGCTCTAATGTTCTCTTCAGGTAACATCTCAAGACTGTTATATTTCTTTTTCCACGTCTTCCTATGTACATTCTTTGCTTGAATATCTCCTTCAAACATATCTTCTAAGTACTTCCATATGGTGTATGCTCTGTCAATTTTCTTGATCTCAAAAAATTCACTGTCAGATAGGGCACTGATTAGGGCTTCTTTAGCAATTGCATTATTTGTAAATGTTTCCTTTTGTCTATTAGTAGCATCATCCTTTGCAAGGTCTTTTAGAGATCGAATAACAACTTCTTGTGTAGCTATCTCAAAGATCTCAAAGCCAACACACCGTAGATGTGTTATCATTTTGTTTTTCCAATCCAGATAATTTTCTCCATCGAACTTTGGGCTCTCTTTTCTGAAGTAAGACATCTGATCTGCATTATGTTGTTAGGCTTCTTCTCCAAGGCACTTGGCTCTGATACCAATTGTTAGAATATTTCCAAAGGATAACTGAGAGGGGGG
Source organism: Thuja plicata (assembly GCA_018584345.1). Classification (NCBI taxonomy): domain Eukaryota; kingdom Viridiplantae; phylum Streptophyta; class Pinopsida; order Cupressales; family Cupressaceae; genus Thuja; species Thuja plicata. Next base: position 125,572 of record MU221474.1, read on the forward strand.
GTGAATCAATTATCAGTAACTTCAATTCTTTTTTAACTTCTTTAACTTCATAATACAATAAAGTAAATACAAATTCAGATAACACAGTACACAACACACAATTTGATTATGGGGAAACCAAATGGTAAAAACCCCAGTGGGAATTAGCACCCACAATGAACTATACTTATTTATAGTAATCCTTTTTAGAAGATTTTGCAACCCTATTAGGAGTTGTTCTTTACAATGCAATAAGTATAGTGACCTGGTTAAGAGTCTGACCCTGTTATTAGTCTTTTACAAATAACCCTGTTAGGGGTGAGGACTCACTGTCCAAAAGCTCACTGCTTCAATGGTGAAGGCTACAACTTTCTATAGAATAGATATGCACTATATCTGATGATGAACTATAGAGTAAACATGTTGTCTTGATTAGTTCCAATGTATTGTAATCTTCTACTTCTTCACATAGACTCTTGATGAATGAACCACAACTGATATTCTTCTCTGTACATCTTCTCATTCTTTTCGTATCATTCACACTTAGTGTATCACAAATGACTTGCTATAAGTATCTTCCTCAAAGTATGAGATCATGGGATCTATAAGACAACTCTTCATAACAGCCTTGTTGGCTTTACTAGGCATGCAAACAATATTAATTCCACGCAACACAAACTGAATAGATGTGATGCTTCACTAAGTCAGCCTCACCAAATTAACTCTAACTTTGCAATCTTCTTGAAATGCGTTAGGCGCCTTTAGATAAATATCATCAACTCATAACTAATCATGAATATACACACGCATATCCTAAATCCTAACCCAGTGGTGTCTCTTTGATAATTCAAATTTTTCAAAATGGGTTTGATGACACCTTCTCTTTGTAATCCTACAGGTCCACTTCCTTGATATCTCTTCTTTCATAACAAAGTGTATCCCGTGCCATATATATCCGGTGATATAGGTTCATGTTTTTCATTCTCTATATCCTTATGATGATGTAGCAAATAATTAGCATTTCACTCAGCAGCCTCTTTTGATATGGTGCCCCCACTCACAAATGTGCCATAAACAAGTGTAGAAGGGCCTTCAGATTGTTGTTTAGTGATCAAG